>JBCFYV010003385.1:0-58585 GCA_039000515.1 Timema cristinae
ATTTCGTGTCACTTGCCATTATTATTTGAACAGAAAAGTTTTTCTTTTGAACTAATTATGAAAACATTGCCTTGTGTACGGGGATTAACCTACGTCTCAGCCGTCTAGTCCGGGGGGGGGGAGGGGGTCCTCTTAGCTCCGATGACGTATGACAGCGGTTAGCCTGGGGACTGTTCGCGGGGACTTCCGGCTCGCCTTCCTCCCCGGATATCCGCCTAGTCCTTTTTTCCGCTTCCGGTTGCTCACAATCAGGTGAAACGTGAAGTATCGAAGCCTGGGGTCGATCCAGAACTCTTGTCGAGAAGTCTGTTCTCACCCGACAAAGGACACATGTTTTAATCACAAGTTTGTTTCTCGTCCTCCTCTCACATAACCTCATAATATTGTGTTCGTTTGGATGGAAAGTTGATAGAGAAATTGACCCCAAGTTTAGGGACCCTGGTTCGATTTTGACTGGCAATGCATATCTGTCAACTCTCCCAGATATTCCGTGAAACTTAATACATTATAAACAATTTTACAATTCTACATTATAATGTATCCATACTTAAAATTGTAATTTGCTGCCGTGGCATTCCATACCATGGTAACTTCGTTTATTCTGAAAGGTAAGAAGCATAATCTTCTTGGTTCCATAAGATGTAACTTGTAAGACTAGAACCATAGTCCCATCGATCAAAGTAAAACTGTTACCTTGCATGGTTACATATTGGTGTAGCTTATAAGATAGAGCCATAGTCCCTTGATCAAAGTAAGACTGTCACCTGCATGGTTACATATTGGTGTAGCTTATAAGATAGAGCCATAGTCCCATCGATCAAAGTAAGACTGTCACCTTGCATGGTTACATATTGGTGTAGCTTATAAGATAGAGCCATAGTCCCATTGATCAAAGTAAGACTGTACCTTGCATGGTTACATATTGGTGTAGCTATAAAGCTATAGTCACAGTCCCATTGATCAAAGTAAGACTGTTACCTTGCATGGTTACATATTGGTGTAGCTTATAAGCATAGTCACAGTCCCATTGATCAAAGTAAGACTGTCACCTTGCATGGTTAACATATTGGTGTAGCTTATAAGATAGAGCCATAGTCCCATTGATCAAAGTAAGACTGTCACCTTGCATGGTTACATATTGGTGTAGCTTATAAGATAGAGCCATAGTCCCATTGATCAAAGTAAGACTGTCACCTTGCATGGTTACATATTGTGTAGCTTATATTATAGAGCCATAGTCCCATTGATCAAAGTAAGACTGTCACCTTGCATGGTTACATATTGGTGTAGCTTATAAGATAGAGCCATAGTCCCATTGATCAAAGTAAGACTGTCACCTTGCATGGTTACATATTGGTGTAGCTTATATTATAGAGCCATAGTCCCATCGTTCAAAGTAACATTCTTACCAAAAAAACCTGTTAGCACTGGTAGTAGATGTATTAAAGGCGTTAATCTGGTCTTTTCTCATTTGCCGTGACGTGGCGATTGGGGTCAAATTCCAGCTGGGTGTATTGAAGTAGAGTTTTAGTCATTAGTTGCCCACTTTTCCTCCACGCTAATGCAAGTACACTCATTTTCTCTCATTCATTGGCGGCTGATGATGTAAAAATTTGTTTCACAAAATCAAAATTGTAGTGAAGAATATTTAGCAAATACTTAAATATTTAGTTTGATTATATCAAGACAACACCTACAGTAAAATATCGGACCATATAAATTAAATTTAATTGACATAGCACATGCATACGTATAAATAGGCCTACGTACTTATATAAAAAGCAACTGTTTAGATTTACTTACCACAAAGCTACATCATAGTGAACCATGCAAGGTAAACTCGCTATTCTTCATGTTAAACGAAGAGACATACGTTTACCTGACCTATCATTTGTGAATTTTGTGCTTTTAAATCAAATTCCAGGACACCCTTGACAGATATTCAAGAAATATTGAGGTCAACATGTGAAGAAAATTAAACTCTTATGTTTATACTGAAGCAATATTTGATTCTAATTTTTTATACTATTCTGGTAAATTAATTTATCACTATTTATAATATATTGTGACCTATTCAACCTTAAATAAATATTATACACTAAAAAACTATAATGTTAGGTCTATTTACACTTTCAGTGCCTGATCTATTATGCATTTTATAATATAAATAGTTATATTCTATAAATGGCGACACGAGGTTTGAACAAAGTATCTTTGTATTTAAAAAAACTCGCTCCCGAATTACCAATCAAAAGAAATACATTTACTTAAAATGCATCGTTCAAACTGCTTGGCTACTCTTGATTGGATATTAACTGGACTCACGAGGGTCACAAACGAACCAATTTGTTTGGATCAGCTCGAATGGCTCAATTCTCGAGAGTTGTGTAAAGGGAGAGATTGTCAAAACACCAACATGTTCACAGCAACGATGTGTACGTTCCTCAGGTTAAGACATCTCCATAAAAGCTGCATAATTCTGTCGTGCGCATGCTCATTAGCACTTTTAAGAGTAACATTTTCTAGCGCTCACACCGTACTGCCAAACTGCATATAAGACCTTATCTCCCGCGCTCGCACATGACACAGTCGAAATCAATACACCAGAAAAGCGCTAATCACAATATACGAATATGATTGCTTGGAGTAATAAATTAGCACACAGATTTAGAAAGGCTCTTTAATTATTAAAAACTAAAAAAATATACAACTGTAATCAAAATATTACGTGTTTACTTGACGTGTTTACTTGCACATGTGATTATAATATACACAACCCCTCGCTGCTAAAGCTGTGCATGCTGTTCTAGGTTAAGTTATCTTATGATTCGTGTTTTGGTATAACCTGTGTTTTATAATTGAACATTAGTTACCGTATCCTAATAAACATATAGAATTTTCTAATAGCGACTAAATCTCACGGAAGTATTTTTTATCCCTTCTAAGCAGCTGATAGTTGCCTTTGATTCAAGGGTGTATCTGGTTCACAACCAAGCTGCAAAAGTCAAGTGAGGGCACGTAGAGCTCTGCGTGGTGCTGATACTCTGCTTCTCGCTCGGTCTTGGCACTCTCGGCTACGGCAGTACCCAAGAGTCTTACAGCCTCCCTTCTTACTCTAACCCCAGGAAGACGGTGTTCGTGTGTCTTTCACAGGGGCGTAGCGGGGGGGGGGGGGGGGGGCAATGAACCAGGGTTTTTCGAAATTAGAAAAATTCCCCAATTAGCAAAAAGAGAGTACAAGATGGGCAATGTTGAGAAACGTGGGGGGGGGGGGGGGATGCAGGAGGAGGCTCAATTTTTTTTTTTAATTTGGGGTAATAATCAAGCCTTGACCGAGTTATTAGGTAACTGTATTTTAAAATGTATATATTTTATTTGCAAGGCCGTAACCAGCCAATAATTTCAGGGGGTTTTGGTGGGCACATCCCCCATTTGTTGTAAGCTAGAAATAATTCTAAATATTAAACACCTCTAGAAGCTATCTGAAGTGCTTTTTATGGTACCGCAGCCCCTAATTTGTACTTGTACCTTAAGTTTAATATTGTTTGAACTGTACCTTAAGTTTAATATTGTTTGAACCATAAATAAAGTCATTTTGTTCATAAAATTTTGGGAGTGGTTTGGACCCCCTCCCCTCTCCCCATTCTGACAACCTTGTTTATTTGTTCATACTGGATTTTTAAAACTACAAGGCTATTTCAGTGCAACTTGAATTATTGTTTATTTCATTTTACCTGCATCTGAGCTATATATCCAATTGAGCTTAAATATATGTACTTAGATTTGCAGATATTGTTCAAATCGTATATTTTAAATTAAAAAATGTAACTGAATTTTATTACAGCCTTTCCAACATTTTGTAGTTTATGACCATACATTTTCTCTCTGCGGCTATCGCGACCCTTTGATAACTTAACGTTCAAATCTTAATTTTAAAGTTTTTATCACTGTGTTATTACTATCAGCCCAGTCTATCTACAGTTAGCTACACCAGTTGGATAGGTAAAATTTAGAGGAAATGTACACTTATTTGCTTGTAGGGATATTAGGATAAACTACCCCAGGCCAGAATTAAAATCCCTACTTCAACTTCACCCAACAAACTAAGCCAAAAGAGCGTGACATCAAACCTGCATGTCCACTAGTGCGTGTTTTAATTACTATAAAAGGGTGACCTGGTGGTCTAGGGGTAAGGTGTCAGACTTCTGTGCTGGCGGCCGGGGTTCAATCCTTGGTCCCGGCACAGATTTATCTGATTTCCAAACCCTTCCTACACCTCTGACAAGACATCTTGTGAATGTGTGGAATGCCAGGGCCGCCACCGTGGTTCGGATTCCACGTTAAAAACTGTAGGTCCTCCATTTCATCTCACAATCACCCTACCATTACACATTAGCGTAAGTGCGTATAACCCGAACGGGTAGTAAGAAGCGGTGCTAATAATAATAATATTAATAATAATTACTATAAATTGCTTATAATAATGATTATATGCGACTAATATGTAGTAAAATAAAATCAACAAGCCCAGGGTCGGAGGCTGATTTTTATTATGCTAGCAGCATTACAAGGCTGCCACAGTAAACAAGTCAGCAAGAAGCTATCAGAATGGAATAGCCAAAAGGAACCTAAACAGTAACTAGGTCGTTTTTTAGCACTTTAACAATTTACGTTTCTATTAGAAGTTCGCATCTTATTATAATCATTAAAATCTTTGAAAAAGTAAATATAAAGCTTTAACCTCTATATTGTGACCCCACCCAAAAAAACGCTGTGACCCCTAAGTTGGAAACCGCTGCTTTATTATAAATGCAGTTGGAAGCAATATTTAACTAGTAAGCTCCCGGTGCTGTAGAACTTGCTTGTCACATTATCAAAAAATTAGCAATTTATCGATATTTCTACAGTATTTTGATACCTGTCTACCAATGTCCTGCTTCATAACCTCATGTAGGTTGGCCCAAAATGTTAATACTGGTACGTCAATAAACTATTCAAAACATATTGTAATTTAGCGTGTGGGGGTGAAGGGGCTTCTCCTGACATTTTTTTTTTTAAACTTATGACAAACTCGAAATCAGCACGCTAAATAGCATGGTTATACGAAATGTCATGCAAATTAAACACTAAATAACTAATTTAAAAATGTATTCCAAATTTGAAATGTTAAAGGGTGAAAAAAAACTTAGTTTTTGTTTAATGTAGTCTACTTAATCAAATGAAAAATTATAAGAGTTGTAACAATGTAACACAAGCCCTATTACTCCTCTTTCTTCGTTGTTGCTTTGAACCTATTTAAATTGGTTTCATGAAAGCCTATTTTAATAAACAATGAAATAAAATACTTCAGTTCAATTCAAACTAGTATGTATACTTGTTAGAAAAGTTAGTATGTATTTCATAAGTCAAACATGAACACTAACCTCATTGTCCTCATTTCATCAGTCAGAGCTTTCGATAAGAAAACAATAAAATGTTGCGTAACATTCACTGCATTTATACCTTCAACATTTATTAAAGCCCTAATTAAGGCATTGGCTGTACAACATATGATAATTTGAATCATAAAACTATGACATATCTAGCAGCTACAAAAGTCACAACTAAAAACACTAAACCATAAACAAAACATTGGCTGACAATGCTGCCACTTCAAGCATTTGCTGGCTGAGTGAAATTTTGCTACTGGGCAGCTCATGTTCCCTTAAGATTCGTTTCCTTACCGCATTCGGCATACACTGACTGGACGTTGTCTCTGCCTACTGACAAAGACGCAACTTTGAAAACTTGATTAACTAAGATTTCTACACTCTACTAAACAAGGAATCTCCTTTCAAAGTTTGACAATTTTTGAAGTTGGGATTTTTTGTAGAATAGGGATCAACAGTTGGGAAATTTTAAATTTGTCTGTACTAGTCTGTGATTAAGGACTTTCATAATAGAAAGTAATGGGGTACAGAATAAGCATAGAATTCCCAACTCCAGAGCTCAAATTTCACAAAATTCCCAACTTTCAATATATAAACCAATATGGGGGGGGGGGGGGGGGGGCTACCCCTGTGCGACGCCCCTGGTCCTTCATACACGCTTCGGGGGTGGACGTTCTGAATTTAGTTCTTAGACAGCATCATGCATATTTTTAGCGTAAAAAAATGTGTTTAAAACATAGATTCTCACCCCACAGATAATGTATAACTCAGCTCGAACCAGGCGTCACATCGTAATGCGGTTTTCTGTATTATATCTAAATACGCTTTAGAATTGGAGACTAGGAAAACATTTTTACCATATTTTTTTGAAATACAACACCACACAATTGTGTAGTCTGTGGAAAAGCACACTCCGATGCGATTTCTGCTTCGAGCGTTAGTCGTTTATCTACTATTCCTTTTAATAGGACGAGAGAAGGGGTCTTAAACTTTTCTTAGCGCCGCGTCTTACTAACCGTTCGGGTTATACGCTCATGTACTAATTACGCTAGTGGTTTTAGAGATGATCAAGGTAACATCTATAGTAAGTGTACCCGCATTTCCGTAGAGGGAGAGTGGAAACTCACTTTAGGAAAAAAACACCCTTAGTACAACCCGACCGAGATTATAACCTCGATATTTCCTTCATCGGCAGTCTAGTCTTTTGTGATAGTAGCGCCTTAGATTATTTGGCCACAGAAGCGGTTCTCTTAAACTTGCGATGATGGTATTTTTTTCTCTCTCGGAGTTTTACTACTCGCCCTAGGTACACACTTTTAAACTACCCACGCTAACAGGGTAAATACTTATAGAAAGGAACCCTGTTTTATGGTAGGGATGAAGAAGGTGGGATTTAATGGAAATGTATGCATATTTACGTGGAGAGAGATAGTGGGAAATCGTCCAGGAAAAAACAACAACTAACACACACCGTTTGAAATTCGAAACCCCAACCTCCCCGTCTTCAGAAAAGATGAGTCTGCCAATTAATGCACATGCTCACCGGTGCAGATGGTTCAAGAGTAAAAAAAACTTTTTAAACATTTAAACAGTATTTTTATAGCAATTAAGTTGTTTACTACGCTCATCTCGGAGGGCATGTGGACCAAACGGGGAAAATGTTGATAAATTGCCTCCTAAATTCTACTTTACTCATCCCTACCACAATACTGCGAATATCCCAAACGCTAAGTAAAACGTTGAGAGAAAAAAAAACACTTTTTTGTAAATTAGGCTATTCGAGCAATACAGTTATTTTATTAATTGGCCCCTGTAGCGTGTGTCTTCAATATGATCAATATTTTTCCACATCCCTTTTCCTTACCCAAATTCCCACTTTCATCGTCAGTTTGATGTCATCAGACCCAATGGCTGTTGGTGCACTCTTAAGGTTGAAAACAAAACATACTGCACTGACCGAAGTTTGCGACTTTTTTTTAAATATTAATATTAGTTCTTGGTCATTTTTGGTTTGGGCCGCTGTCCAAATCCTCCCTCTTTCCTCTCTTCTATCCACCAAGTTATCCGTGACAGGAAGTGTGTGTATGTGTATGTGTGTATGACACAGGGAACCGAAATGGAATCGTGGACTGAGGGGGGTCTGTATGACTCAACCCGCGGTCCGCGAGACCGCCTGGCTTCAAGGTTAGTGGGGTCGTGACTAACATTACCGCCTTCAACGCGGGAGGTGTTTGGTTAGATTCCTCCTGTCGCGTCATCTAAATCATCATACTTCCAAACAAACAGAAATGTGTTTGATGTTTTTATAAAAAAAATCATTTCACGCTTGTTAACAATATATTAAACATTTACGATTAGGGGGTATGGAGGAAGAAGGTAAAAATATCCCAAGTACATCTAGGCTAGATTCCTCGTCAGCGACAAACTAACTATTGCAAGCCTGGCATTTTAGACCAGTATTTTTCAACCGGTGTGCCGCAGAGGTTCGACTGATGTACCGTGGGAGCTTGGGGTGGTATCAAAAAGATGCGAAAAAAATTGGGCAATGATAAAAACATATTTAAAATCCATAATCATCATTAAGAAAAGATAACACAATTATTATACTATACTAGCAATTTAACTTTTAACCACGATTTTAGTACTAGTTTTTTAATTATAAAATCTTTCCTTAAAAACTTGATTGTTTGTCTAAGTGGCTCTATTTTATATTCACACCCAGCATTATGTTAAATCCCTTTCTATTATATGAGATGATAAAGAGGCGCGGAGTGCTGAAAATTGAATGTAGATAGAGCATAGGTTCAGTCTCGCCCCAAAGGAATATGACAACATTTTTATGGAAACGAAGAATTATTGTATTCAAACATGCTTAGTGCAGCCTTTGCAGCCTTGCCCCAGTTGAATGGAGGGGACTTTATAACAATGCCACCACCCCTCCATATTATAACTATTATGGCTCCCGGTGAGAGGGGTCTGGGGCTTGTTAAGACCTATATAGAAAAAATTCTCAACCTTATAATAAAGTTTGTCATGCGTAACGTAAGTGATGCATACATTTTGGAACCAAAATAGTATTGGTCGAAATATTTGGATGAAAACACAATTTTGTAATTTGGGGAGGGGGAGGGGGATTGAGTATAACACTTAAGTTTTAAAAAAATATATATTTTGACAAAAAATAATGTAATTCAGTTTGTCATGATTGACACAGGAGATCGATGTTTGCACAATACTTGTTTTTTTTCCTACTTCAGAGGAAAAAGAACAAAAGCATATTTTTCCCACCCAAAGTCCGCCAGTGCTTTGTTGACAAAGAATGCCGCACCTACCCTGAGAAACGAAGAGATGTGCCGTAAATGTTCTGCGAGTTAAGATATTTCAATGGTAAACCCTCGTTCTGAATGATAATTTGCACATGAGAAAGTTCCACTCACTACCCTTCAACCCTTCACCCCCCTCCTACACCCCCTTAAGAACAAACCTAGATACAGACACAATTTTAAACCTTTTCTTAAACAACTATATGCCTATCCTTTCAAAGGTCACGCACACGAAATACATACATATCCAAACACCTACGTATACACACATTGCACAAGAAAACACAAATTACGCATTTGATCTCAAACGAGAGCAATACTATTATTATACGAACCTCTTTCTTCTTAACTAGCCTTGCTTAATTAAACAGTCGATACTGTTATAGATGTTCCTCCACTTGTGCTGGTTCAACAAAAATAAAAAGGAATAGTTATGAAATAGCTATGTTGTAGCATTGAACCATGGACGTAGGAATAGGGGACTATAGCCCAAAAATTGAAATAGATGACGGCATTATGTTTTTAGTCCTAAATCTTTATATTTACTCCTGGTCAATATCCCTAGGACCATACCAAATAGTATGAAATCATATACATCTCATACCGGTTCCTCAGAACGGTGGGATCCCTCTCACCGTGCAAATGCATCTTGATAGTCTGATCGTCGAGCTAAAACCGACACTCATTGACAGGACCATACTTAAAATGGTAATTATTCATTGATCATAGCTGTGCAGGATATATTTTCCAATATTTTTATCACAGTCCATAGATCTCTGGCTCATACTTACAATAATCAATCATTGGTCATTTGATAATTTATCAGATTATTGATCATCAATCTAAACTCTGCATTATACTTATACTTGATCATACCAACGCCATATTTCATGCTCGCACACCATTCGATCATTCCTCTACTCGTTGACCAGACCCATTTGATCTATCGATTGATCATATCTATAACACCATACATTCGTCATTCATTAATCATATGACCCGGCTCTGTGGCCTAGTTGGCTAACGCGCTTGTCGTGTTGAGCCCGACTGCTGAGGACGGGAGATCGAGGTTCGAATCTCGGTCGGGTGAACTGGGGTGTTTTTTCCTAAATGGCTTTCCACTCTCCCTCCACGCAAATGGGGGCTCACTTTCCTATAATTCAACCTTCCCAATTCCTAATCCATTAGTGTAATTAGTACTTAAGCGTATAACCCGAACGGGTAGTAAGACACGGTGCTAAATAATAATAATTAATCATATGCTTACCTGACATTTGATCATTTATAAGAGCCATGCTTCATACCTAAACAACATTTTATCATTGATCAGAGCTCTTCAACATACTTAGACTTAGATGTACAATGATGCTTTCATTATATTTGATCATAATAATTATGCTTTTATACTTACACAACATTTAACGATTAGTCCGGATAATGTATAATATTTAGACATCATTAGATCATTGTTCAGGAGCCATACATTATATTTACTTAACATTTGATCATTGATAAGATCCACGCTTCCTACTTATAAAACATTTGATCATTGATCTAAATTACTCAGACTAGATTAAAGCCACGTATCTAACTTGAACGACATTTGGATGGATCAAATCAATTCCTCAAAGGGTGCTGTTCACCTTATAGTTGATAATCATACCTATATTTACAAGTGACAGTCAATCCTCTCCTAATGATAAATTTCTCCTTCTCGTTTCCCCCATGGGTCAGGTTATGTTAACATAGAGCTGAAGACTGACACATCCTCTTCCACCCCTTTACCTCCCATCTTGAGTCTCATTAGCCCCTAGTCTAACATAGAGACCTCCCTCACGTCTGCTATAAGGTTCACCCTCATAGGTCTAACATGAAATGACTGATCTAATCAAGGCAAGTCACCTCAGCTGATTCTCCCATGGTAAAAACACCTTGCTAAATGGTTAAAGGAGTCAGATCATGTCGGGCCAATGAAGAAATTACTAGAATCATAGTGAACCATTCGAGGTCAGAGTCTTGCCTTGCTTGTTTTCATAATGTTGAAACTTACAAGGTATCAACGGGGGACATCATATGAGGTCTAAATGTCAAACTACTGAAATAATTCTAGGTAAGAATCATACCTTGATTGATTCCATCGTGGTGACATTCCTAAGATATCAACATAGGTAATCATCACAGGTATTATTATCAATTACTGAAACCATCCACATTAAGAGTCATATCATATCATGTTTGGTAACTAATTGTCAAATTTATTTTAAATATAATTATAAGTAGAAAAATGTTTGAAATAAAATATCACAATTTTTCCTTTTACATAAAAAACAGGACTATCACCACACGATTCAATCTCTAGTATTTCACACCAGAATCCTTATGGGGATTGGACGGTGGAACTGATTGGGGGTGGAGGAAATAGTAATTTGATCCTAAAGTGTTGTTAATAAATTTTAGTCGGGCCGATGACCTTTGGTGCCTTTGAGTTCCCTTTTTCAAATTGGGGGCATTCTTAAGGTGCGGCAAAAGGGGAGGCAATATTTTTTTAACTTTTTTAAAGCTTTTTTTTTTTTTCCAAATTAAATAAAATTTTTCTTCAGTAGCAACATAGAGTTTTTTTTTTCTGCAACTAAATCAACAATCTTAATGTCTGTCAAGGGGGCCGGGAAAATTTTTCAAAACTTTTCCTTTATTTAAAAATTTTTTTAAAAAATTCTAAAAACCCCTTTGACAGATACTAAAGGGTCGGTTGATATTACATGTGAGAAAAAAAAAAAAAGGTGTTGCTACTGAAAAAAATTTTGATTTATTTTTGTAAAAAAAAGTAAATTCTAAAAACTGTAGAAATACTTACGCTCCCTTTGCCGCACCATAATTAAAGGGGGAAACTTGATGTAGAAATTCATATTCATAAAGGGGGGGCTTTTTGACTGTGGTGATTATATTATTGAGAGTGTGAAAATGTTTGAAAAGGCGCTTGATATATATGAATACAGGCTAAAAGAAGATGTAAATTTGGGCTCATCCTTAACATCCGGGGCTGCCCTTCCTCTGGTGGCTGCTCGAGAAAAATCCTCGACTCAGCCAATCTTTTCGCCAGCCGTCCAAGAATCCCCATTCAAAAAGAAGGGGAACCCGTGGGGAAAATAGCCAAGTACCCCACCCAACACCCCCGGTTATTTTTTATTCCAGAGCTTCCTCTTCCCTCCTGCGCTCCTCAGCCCCAAGACCCAAAACCTGAGAATTCACCCATCCGTGAATAAATACCCTACCCCCTTTTCCCTCCCCTCCCAGACCACCGACGTCCATCCTACCTTTCAGAAAAACCAAGCAGGGACCCTTTTAAAATGCTTCGAACTTTTTTTTCCCAGCCCAAAAACCTTTAAGGACTGAATTTGGGACACGTAGAATTCTTCGCGGGGAAAGTTTTAAAAGAAGCTCAGAAAAGACCGACGCGCGATTTCCTAGGGAAAAACACCCCAAACCTCCCATTAAGCTTTTTTAAAAGGGAAAACAAACAGACCACATTGTAACAATTTTTTAATAGTGAAATTTAAAAATACCTATATATTCTAAGTGATTAAAAGTCTCAAAACGGGTATTAATTTTAAAGGTTATATGAAATTAAAGAACTGTAACCACACCCCCTATGATTTTTCGCGTGGATAGCTTGGCAAGTAAGGGAGTAAAAGTTAAAACAAAAAAAACATTACCTTTGGGTTTTCAGAGTTTTTTATCGAAGTGAAGCATGAAGTTACACTTTAAAGGCAGGGGGAAGGTTTACAAAAGGGGAAGGAGTCAGAGAAGTATGAACTCGAGTGTCCTACTGGCCCTCGGGAATCCTGATTACCATTGGTAAACCCGGTTTTTTTATCCAACTGACTCATAAAACCCTTAGCCACTCCAACGGTGTCCTACTGGACCACGGGGTACCCTGATTACCATAGTAAAACCATTTCTTAGTCCAACTGACCCCCAAAAACCCCTATACACAAAAAAGCAACGGAAGTTTCGGTGCCTCTTAAGTGGTCTCTCCAGGGTCCCCCCCCGTTTTAAAGTCCCCATGAACCTTTTCCCTTCCCCTTTTTTCCCCAAAAAAATTTTCCCACCTTAATTTTTTTTTAAATTAATAATTATTTCAGAAAATAAACTCAAGCATCCACATGTTTAGAAAATCTTTACCACCTTTTTTTTTTTTTAACCTGCGTCAGCTCATATTTTCCATTATTCACTGTCCCCACCCTTATTGAAATACTTTGAAATAAACAACTTGGAGAAAAGTTTCTTTGTCTCTTCCCCCCCTTCTGGAACATGACCAAAGCATGATGCTAAAAAGGCGAAATAGAAGGAAACGAAAGATGCCAAAAATGATTTTTTCGAAACATATATCCGAAAAGAAAATCCTTTATTCATTCGACTTTAACCTTGCGTGGAAAGGCTGTACATTTTGATACCAATTTTCACCGATCTTAAACCCTCAAAAAAACAGTTCCCGAATTTAGCTAAACTATCAAATTTAAGCGCCCCCATCTATTCAAATAAATTATTTTTGGGTTACTTTTTTTTATAATTTAAAAAAAATTATTTATTAAATTTTAAGCTTTCAATATAACCATTTAAAAACCTGATCCTTGTCGTCTCATCACGTGGATCCCCAAAAAAGATCCACAACGGGGATTGACTACAAAATCACGATTCCCAAACCCCAAAAAACCCTTTCAAAGGGCTTGGGCCTGGGGACGCAAAATTATATGTACGAACTGTACTATTTAAAGAAGTTTGGGGGTGAGGAGGGATCAGTTACTAAATGAGGCCTTTTTTGTTTTCCCGCACTCAAAATTAAGTTTTTTTATGGGAAAAGGGCAGGGGGGGAGAGTTCAAAACAGGGTCGAAGCTGTGACCCCCGGGGGCCCCTCTCATTCACAAACCGTGCTGCCAGTTCGGTCTGGCGGGGGTTTGGGTTTGGGAAATGTTTTGGGTTCGAAGGGGGTAAAACACGAACGCCTGCAGGTGTTTTCAGGGAGCAAACAGACTAAAAAAAAACCCCCTTAATAAAAATTTTTTCCTAACTAAGGGGGCAAAAACCTAACGCCATTGCTAGTATTTTCTTTCCACCCCTCTAGAATGTACGACTCAAATTTTAAATTATGAGGTAGGGATGAAAAGTAGAATCTTAGAGTTTTAAAGGGGGGGCCTTCCTAGGGAACTAGATATTGCCAAAAAACTGTTGCACTTAGGGTTTAAAATATTAAACAAAATTTTTCATGCCTTTGATTTGGGTTTTCACTAAATTAATAAAAAAATTTTATTATTTTAAGTAAAATAAATATAAAAGTATACCCAAATTTTGGGTTTAAAAATTTCTGATCTGGGGGGGCCTTTTACGCTACTAAAGATAAAACTTTTTACAGTAGGATTTTTTTTACAAAATTAAGGCCCTCCAAATTGTTTCCCTTTTCCAAAAATCGGGAAAAAAGGGGGTATTTTTTGGGTTAAAACATAGAAAAAAAAAATTTGGGAAAATTTTCCAAATTTTAAAAAAGGCCCAAAAAAATATACATATTTTTTCTGATCTTTTAAAACCAAACCCCCGGGTTTTTGAAACGAAAGGTAATGGTATATAAGCGTAGAATGAACATTGTAAATTGAATGATGTAATTTAATAGGGGGGGTAAAAAACAAAAATTTTCATTTTTAATTTTTTTAAATTTCTACATCCTCTTTTTTACCCTACTGACGGATACTCCCCCCGGGAACGTGAACCCTCTTGGTTTTTCCCCCCCTTTTTTAAATATTTTTAGGGTGAAAAATTCTAAGTGCCTCTAGGTGGGATAAAAGGGGGACGCGAGAAAATTTTTTTTTTAAATAGATAAAATATTGCTCCAGTATAAACAAAATTTAATTTTTTTTCCCAGTTGATATCAACAGTTTCTGAATATCTGTTTAACCCGGTGACCTTGTTTAACAACCCTTTTAAATAAAGAGAAAAATTTTTCATTAAATTCCCGACCCCTTGAAAAATTTTTTAAAAAATTTTTAGGTCACCGGGGGAAAAAAAAATAAAAATTTTTTGTTTGTATTGGGGCAATATTTTTTTTTTTTTGGGCCCAAAAAAATTTTTTGCTAAAAAAACTGAAAAAATATTTGGGTTTTTTTTCGCTTCCCTTCCGTCCCCAATTAAACCCCCATCATATCTTTTTAGTTGTCAGATTCAGATATAAAAATGCTTTTAAAACCTGAACAGGTTTTAAAAGTTTAGGGGGTTGCAAATTAAAACCCCAAATAGAAAAATTTCCCTCTTTTTACTTTTAAAAAATTTTCATTTACGTCAAGTCATGTGTTTTGAAGCAGTACTTTGGGATGGAAAATTAATCCCTATAATAAATTTTTAATATAAAAAAACCATTTTAATTTCTGATCGCATAAAACTATTTTTTTTTCCCTTTAAAAAAAAATTTTCCAGTGGGAATTCTGTAGTGTTGTTTTTTTTCGTGGTGAAAGTAGACAGGGGAAATTCTAAAAGCCTAAAATACAAAATTTTGAGAAACATCGGGGGAAAACTTTTTCCTTTTGGCTGTCGTTTGTCGTCTGCACACTACTTTCGGGTTTTTTTTTTAAATCACACACAAAGTCTATGTAAAAAAATTGCTCGATATAATTTAATTTTAAAAACCTTTTTAAAAAATCCCTTATTAAAATTTTTTTTTTTTTCCAAAACCCGTTTCTTACTACCTTTTGGGGCTTAGGGTTTTATGTATTAGTTACGTTAATGGTTATTTTTGGGGTTTAAAAATGTTATATTTAGAGGAAGTGTATTTGTATTTGCTGGAGGTAAGTGTAAAACCCAAATTTAAAAAACCTCCCAAAACACCTGACCCAGATTCTAAATCGATCTCCCCCCCCATCGGTGTTTTTAACTGCGGGGGAGTAGGGGCCCTTAGACCATGCGGCCCCCGTAACGTTTTTATTTTTTTCAACTCTTAATAATTGTCTTCATTAAACCCCTTTTTTTAAAAAACCCTAAAACAAAAATATTTCCCAAACGGTCCCCTTTTTTTGATTGTAATATTTTAAAAATAGTAAAAAAAGTGACCCGGTGGGGCTAGGGGGAAGGTGGGCAGGGCTTCGGGGGGGGGGTCCGGGGGGAATCCTTGGGCCCGGCACAGATTTATTTTTTTTACAAAACCCTTCCTTCACCCCTTTACAAGACGTGTATTAAAACAACTTGGGAAAAAGTGAGGAATGCCCCGGCCCCCCACCCGGGGTTTTTGGGTTCCACGTTAAACTGTTTGGGTTTCCCCCCCATTTTTATCTCGCAATCACCCCACCACCCAGACATTAGGTTTTAAATGCGTATAAACCGAACGGGTAGTAAGACGCGGTGATGATAATTTTAAAAGTAGTACAATATTTATAAAAATTAAAAATAATTTAATTTAAAAGGGGGTCAATAAATTGTGGATATTATGTACCCCGTTGAAATTAGAAAAACAAAGTTTTTATTAAACCCAACTACAGAGATTCAGCCAAATTTTTCCCCTTTTTCTGTAATAACAAAAAAAATGATAAAAAAATAAAAAAGTTATTTTTGGGGTTTATATGGCAAAAATTTTATTATTTATCACTGCAAACCGGGTTTTTTCTAATTGTTATTCTTCCCTTTCCGCACCCAAAATTTTACATCTCAGGAAACGGGCTTTTTTTGTTTTTTTGAAAAATTCCCGGGTTTTTTTTCGAATCAATTTTTACGCCGTTTTTTAACTCGCACTTGTAAAAAAAGTCGTTTAAAAACAAATAGGGGAAAAACTTTTTTAAAAAACCTAAATTTGTTTTCCTTTTCCCCAATACACCCCACACAGATTTAAAAATTTTTTTAAGGCTAAAAGCCCCATTGGGCGATCTGGTTTGCCGGGCCCTTTTGTAAAGTCCCCTTTTACGATAAGGTTTTTTTCCTTGGGTGACAAATTCGAAAATTTATTGTCTAGGGGGTTTTTTGGGTTTTTCCAACATTTGTAGAAGGTCACAGTTTTTTTACAAATGTAAAAAATCTTTAAATTCCCGTTATAATTACATTTTAAAAAAAAAACTTTTAATTTTTAAGTTTTTTTCCCCAAAATATTTCATTTTTTTTTAAAAAATTTTTTTTTTTCCAACTCGAAAAAAATATTTTTAAAAAAAATTAAAAAATCTTTTTTTCGTTTTGGAAAAGGTTTTTGGTTATTGTAATATAGTGCACAATCAATACCTTTTAATAAAGGAAACGTTTTTTAACTTAGAAAAGAAAATTGTTGTTTTTTTTTACATCAATTTAAAAAATTTTATGATTATTTTATGTATTTTGAAATATTCAACTGGGTTTAAAAAATTTGTATCCACTGCGTGTGGGGCACCCTTTTTTAAAAAACCCTTTTTTACCGTAAAGTTTTTTCCATATGGTTTAAATTCGTCAGTCGCCATTTTTAAGTATGTTCGTTAAAGTTTTTGTGAAAGTGGTGTGAATATTCTTTTAAAGTGGAAAAAAACAATAAAAAAAATTTTGGGTGCCCCGTCCTCAAATAAAATATATAAATAATTTTGGCCTAAAATTAAACTTTGTTTTTTAACTTTTCACATTTAATATATTACCATCTGTTTTCATTTCATTTAATCCCAAAGTGATAGATGTAAAACTTTTGGGGGTAGAAATTTATTAGGGTTTTTACTTTATTAACATTTCGAGCTGTCACCCGGGAAACTTTAAGGCCCCGGTTAATAAATTTTAAAAACGACCTTTTGCCCCCCCCCCCCTTTTTTTTTCCTTGCTCAAAAAATTTGGCTACAAATCCAAGGGTTCCGGGGGGAAAAAAAATTGTTTGGGGTTTCTCGGGTAGAATAAAAGGTATTTTTTTCTTCATTATTTTCTGCAACGGATGTTATTTTATTTAACAAAATCTAAGAGTTTTTTTTTTAAATGCCCCCATTTTTAAAAGGTTTAAATTTAGCGAAAAAAGGCTTGCACCATACCTTTTTTTTTATAGGTCCCCATAAAAGGGAATATTGCTGAAAAAGCCTAGGGGCCCCCCAAAAAAAAAAAAAAAGGGGGGGGGCCTTCGGGGGGGAAAGGGGCCAAAGATCACCTTCATCAAACTTTGAGTCAAGTTTAAAAAAAAAACGGGTAGGGGGTTTTTTGATTTTTTGGGGTGCTAGGAACGGGGGAGGGGGGCAAACCCCCCTCCCGGCCCCTGTGTCAACAATCTGGCGCGCGATTCTTTAACAACAGCCTCTTTCATTCTTTCCCTCCCACCCCCCCCCTTTCCCCCCCAAAACCCCCCTTTTTCCTAAAGAGAGTATAAAACCCTTTTTTTACATCCCCTTTTTCCCTTTTCCTGGGGCTCAACAAAGTTTTTTTGGGTATCCCCCTCATGCCTCAGGGTTATAAAGGAGTGTTTTTTTCCAAATCAATGTTTCCCCCCGGGGGTTGAGGGGGGGCCCTTGCTTTAACCCCCCCCCCCCCCCCCTTTTTTTCACCACACACACAAACACAGGAATTTAAATTCGAAAATTCTTTGTCAAAAGCCGAGTTCACGCGTTTCAACAGTGGTTTTGGGGATTTTTTTTTTAAAAATTCCATTTTAAAAACCTGTTGGGTTTTTCTGTAGCAAATATACTAATAAAGGCCCCAATTTTTTTACGGTAGGGAAATGGTTTTAAATTTTTTGGGGGAAGCGTAGCCGCTTTTTTATTGAAGGGAGAGTAAAAAACCCAATTAGAAATTTTACCCCGGTCAAAAAACCCCAAACCCGGGTTTTTAACACGATCCCCCCGACTTTGGCATTCCGTAATTTCTGAGTTTAAATGCCGGGGGGACCAGGGGTTTCAAGCTCTTCCCCAGGGGCCCCTTTGACAAAAATAAAATAAATTATACGCTGCACCGCACCGACTATCTTTTTTTATTTAAAAAGAGGGCATTCACCCAAAAATTTGTTTTAGATCTGTGAAGCTAAAAAA
This sequence comes from Timema cristinae, assembly GCA_039000515.1. Taxonomy (NCBI): domain Eukaryota; kingdom Metazoa; phylum Arthropoda; class Insecta; order Phasmatodea; family Timematidae; genus Timema; species Timema cristinae. Next base: position 18,740 of record JBCFYV010003385.1, read on the forward strand.
AATTTTATACATTGTTGCGGGAAAAAACTCGACCATAGAAATTTCATGAAAAAAATAAACATTACAGAAACATTTAGAAAAGAGCAATATCGGGTTTTCTGTCCACCAAATTTTTCAGATTTCCCTAAAAATAATAATTTTTTTTTAGTAGTTAAAAAAATATTGGGGGTTTATAAAAATATATTTTGAAAAAAATTTGTATTTTTTTAAAAAAAATTTCAACTTCACAAGATTTAAAATTATTTATTATTGAAATTTGTTAAAGTAAATAATTTGGGAAAAATGGGGAAAATTTTACTTATGTAAAGTACCCTCAAAATAAATTTTTTTTGAAAGGAAAAATTTTAGTATTGCCCTTTTTGGGGGAAAAATTTTCAAACCCGGGTTTCTGAAATTCGATTTTTTTTTTGGGCTCTTTTTACCTTTCACTAAAATACTCCTAAATTTAGGGTTAGATATCTAATTCCAAAAATCCTCAGGGGAACCTTATGGAAACCCCTTTTGATACCAAGTTTTAGGCCCCCCATCGATAAAATAGTTTCGGGCCCTTTAGGGTACGCGGTCAGTGAACGCTGGTTGCAAAACGCCCCCACAAGCGGAAACTGAAACAGAAATTTTGTTGTTTTTTAGTTCACGTCCCCTAGTAAACGCTTGAGCTTTTTTTTGTCTGCGGGGGTAATCCGCTAGCAGGAATGTTTCGGGTATTCCTGCTCGCAGGATTGTGGCTGGCTTTTTGAAAGTTTCCCGTTCTGTGTCGGCGTAAATAATTTTTTTTTATTAAGTTCTGTGTTTTATATTTTGGTATTTCATAAACTAAAATTTTTTGTTTTTTTGAATTTAATATGTCGGGAAAATTTAAGTAATTGTATTTAATTATTAATTTCGTTATTCTTAATTATTTAAAAAAACAAAATCGCTTTTCTTCTTTAAGTTTTCTTTAAAAAAATGTGGTAATCCCCATACGTTTTTTTACCTTTATTTATTTCGTGAATACCCACTTTTTTAATATCCCCAAAACTTTGGAAACAACGCTATTCCCTAAAAATTTTAAATTTTGTCCCCAATGGAGTCAAACTTTTGTTTGAAGCATAAATCTTTACTCACAAAATTCCGCTTTTTCTATGAGCATGTTACTAGCCCTCGTCAGCGTGGCACTAGCAAGCAGTAACCCGCGTTCACTGTGCGCGTTCCCAAAAAAGGGCCGGTACCACCCAAAATAACGCTAAGATTTGCTCTGTTTAAAACTTTAGAAAAAAAAGCGGACCATGTTTTTTTAAATGTGTTGGTTCAGCAGAAAGCAAAGCTTTAAAATATACCTTTCCTATGCCCGCTTGTTTTTTCCCATTGCTGGCCCCCAGCAAAATTTTTTCCCTCTCCCATTTGAGCCTATTACGTTTTCGCCCTGCGCATAACTTAGCTTGGTCTCCATGTTGAAAGCGCAGTGCTGGGTTTTGGGGAAAATAACTAAAGAAGTATTTGAAGTTTTGTTTTAAGTTTTTTTTCCGTTTTATTTAAGTAATTTTTTCTATTTAGGTTTTTTTGGATAATTTTTTATAATTTAAAAGGGGAAACCCCTTAAATTTAATAAATCAGACCTTCAAACCCCCAAATATTCTCCATCTTCCCCAAAACCCCTGTTGAAGCAAACATCTTTCTTCCTCAGTACTATCATTCCCGAACTAAAAAAAGACATTTTGGAAGAGCAATCATAACTAAACTTTTTACTGGAGCGACCAGAAAGAAAAAAAATTTAATTTTTGGAAAGGGAAAAAAAGGGGCCTTTTGCTTTGTTTGCATAGAATGAGTATGAAACCAAACTGACAAAATCTTAGCAGAGAAAAAACTTAGCTTAGCATTCTGTGTGAAATTGGCCTTTAGGCCGGGATACAGACAGACAAATAAACAAACAGAGGGAAATTTCAGAAACCACTGGTTTCGGGTTCAGGGAGTTCATAGAACTTGACATCCATAAAAATCTTGAGTTCGTTTTTCTGACGATCACAATACTTTCTCTTTCCGAGGGGTTCGAAGGAGGAAAAAGTAAACAATGAAGAAAAATACTTTTTCATTAACGGCGTATCACCTATCTGAAAATATTAAAAATGTTTTTTTTTCGCTTGCCAACATGGATAACCAATTTTAGTGAGAAAAAGTCAACGTAATAAAGTAGGGGAAATGGTTTTAAATTTACTGAACACAAAGTTTTGTTTAATGGAGTTTAAGGGGGAAAGATGGCCAAAGAAAACGTGCAAACCTTTTTTTAAATTTATGCTAGTTTAAATTGAAAAAAAACTAGGACAAAAAACTTTTAAGCAAAATCAATCCCAAAACTTCATTATATCAAAATTTGGCTGAAACCTAAGTTAACCCCATTAAAAAAAAAAAAGTTTTAGTAATGTTCGAGTTGTATATTAAATTTTGACTGTAGAATTGAACCACACTTTTGGCCACCCCTTCCATTTATTATTTTTTCTATTACTTTAGAATTCACTCCTTTCCCGGGGACGCAACTAAGGGTTATCAGTAAATTTTTTTTATCTGTCCCCTCTTGGGACGTACTCGATACAAGCCCTTAAACACGTGACTCCCCGATGTGGGGTGGGAAAGATGATTTTTAAACACCATACTTTTTGACCATTCATTTCATCAAAACAAAAATAACTCCCCCACCCCCGCTGGTCTCACAAACCGTCAACAAATGACTTGTGATCTACCAAACCTAAGAAAAAGCATTACATTTTTGTCGGCAAAAGTTATAATGGAATATGAACCCACCAAAAGTGCCTGCACCTACCCTTTGGGAACCAGGTTCTCCTAGCTCGTCAAAAGGCGTCTGTTTTTAGATTTTGACCGCCGGGTGACCCTTGTTTGCGCGCGCACGGCCAGTCTTCCCGGCATGGGCGTTCGCAATTTGGCGGAACCCGCTGATTGTTTTGTCTACATTTTTAAACGTGATCAACCGAAATTCCGTTAGCTTTTCTTTTTCTGCCCTGGCTCGACTACGGTGGACTGTTTGTCTCGGGGCGGCTGCCGCTTGCTAACTTTTGGGCCCTTTGTTTTGAACTTGGGGCTTCCCCTTCCTCCCTCCCCGCTCTCCCCCCCTTTCTTCTGGGCCCGCCGGTCCCCCACTGTCAACACACGGGCAAGAGGCGAGTGGTGGTTCAACGGCCAATGTATACCCTTTTTTTAGGAGGGGAAGCTCGTTCTAGACTTTTTTTTCCTTACCCAAAATATATTATACAGTAAGATTTCTGGTACAAAATAGGCCTTCCTACTAAAATCATGCCGGGGACCGGGCCCGGGGGTGGCATCATCCCTTCCAGTTCCCGCTGACTCCTTGAGCAGATGAAAACTCCATTATCTTATTTAATTTTACTAAATAATAATTTGAAACTTTTTTTAAACCCTAAACAATTAGCCATTAATACAATTTAACACTGTTTAAAAAATAAATAAGACATTTGGAATAAATATCCCAGTCTTTTTAGAGAACCCAAATGAAAGTTCTTAGTAAACACGAATCTTTTGTATTTTATTAAAAGTTAGAACATTTTATTTCTACTTTTATGATAATTTAATTAATTTTTTTGATAATACTAGTCCAAAGGATTATTGTGCCTTGTCGATTTTAAAAAAAATTTTTTATTTGAAATTGAAAAACATATTTAAAGAAATCTTGCACAAAAAAAACTTCATTTTTTAGCATTTGAATTTTTTTTATTTCAAATAGAGATGGATTCAGTTGCGCACCTAAAAAATTTACTTTGAAGGTGGGGGGGGGAGGGGGGCAAACAAAGTTTTAGCCAGAGTGGAAAGGGGTTTTTTTTGAACGGGGTGGGTTAGCAAAAAGGGGAGTTTGAAAAACCACTCTGCACTAAAAAAAATAACAAAATTTTGATGCACCTAGAAGCTAATTGGGAATAGTATTCATTGGCAAATTTTTTAAAAATTAATTTGCCTTAAAAAACTATTTACAGTTGGTTTCTTCGATTGGGGGAAATTTTTGAAATTAGTTGCCTATTAAAAAAAAAAAAGGTAGATTAATTTCATTTCAACACATCTTCATTGCTCTAATTTTTTTTTGGTTAAACTTTTTTTTTTGAAGTTTTTTTTACTAAAATTATTTGGGTTTGGGGGGAGGCCAATGCCCCATTTGCCTCCCCCCCCGTATCGTCCCACATACCCCTCACCCCCCGGGTGCGCCACTGGATTGAACGAATCAACTATTATAGGAATTTGAATCTTGTTTTTTTTCTTACCCACGAAACCCCGTAGAAATTAAAATCAAAGTTGAATTTTAAGAATTTTACTTAACAAAGTTTAATTCTTCAGTTTTATAAAGAAAAAACTAGCTGTTGTGCCCGTTCTTCGCTTCGCTTCGTTCTACCAATGAGTAACTTTGGTTTTTTTAAAAAAAAATATTTTAAAATTTAAACTAACCCAAAACGAAAAAGTAAACCAAAATCTTAAATTATTTTAAAATACTAAACCATGTAAAATTTTCAGCGGGGATATAAATTTAAAAATGTTATCGTTGCCTAAAAAGCGATCATAAGAAAATTGAAACAATTAATATACATAGTAAAAAATAAAAAAAATAATATTAAAAAAAAATCATCGCAGGTCAAACAAATTTGCATAAGTAAAATAATGGAATTATAATATATAATAATTGAGCCCTGCAGTTACCTGAAAATTTTTGATTTATACCGCAAAACACTTTATTTTTCTAATTTGAGTGTGAAATTTTGGGAGCTCCTTTTTTTAAAGAACAAATTTTTTAAATTGTAATTATTTTTTGTTTTATTTGGGGTGGGCTTTGTAACTTCTTGCATCATTTGGCACATTTAAAAAGTGTGTTTTTTATACGCTTAAAAACTTTACCTCCCCTTTACCCTCCCAACCCAAATTCACTGCCCCTTGTTTTAAAATTAATAAAATTAAAACTGTTTGATTTTTTGGGGGGTTTTTTCCCTCTACATCAAGTAGATATTCCATTTTTAAACCATTCGGAAAGTGTTCTTTTTTAAAATTAGGTTTGGAGTTTTTTGGGGGGGACGCCCTTTTTTCCCTTTTTTTCCCGTTCATTTTGAAACCAAATTTGGGGTTTTCAAAGTGTTTGAGATGGCTCTTTTCCCGGGCCCTTTTGACAAATTAAAACCCCTCCACTGCAATAAAAAGGGTAGGTTTCTAACAAGTTTTGAAATTTTTTCGAAAACCCCCTACCGTAAAAAATTCAAATTTTTTAACCCAATTTTTTTTTGGGTTTTTGGGGTAGTCCCACTTTTTTTCCCTGGCATTTAAAATTTTCCCCAGCCCCACCTAAAAGTTTTGTTTTCTTCTAATACCCCCTTTCCCCCTTAAATTTCCCAGAGTTTTTTTAAAAAAATATTTTTAAATTTAGAGTGGTTAAATTTTTCTTTCCCCGCTGAATTTTTTTTTATACTCCCACTGGAAAGAAAGTTTTTTCGTTTTAATTTGAAAATTTGAATCCTTTCCCTCGCCCTTTTATCACCAACTAAAATTTCCTTTTTTTAAGCCCTTAATTTAAAAGAATGTATCTTCCCTTGTTATCCCCAATTTCTATATTCTATCTCACTTAAAGTGATTTTTCTTATGTATGTACGTCGCATTTCTCTATCAGTAGAGATAGAATATTAGTGCACAAACAATTCATTTACAAAAAAAAAGTTAAAATAAGGAAGGTTTGAATGGTGCCAGCACAAGATATAATATACAAGTTAACAAATCGTTTATTTAGATATAAACAAGCTTTATAAGTAATAAGGTTTCAAATAGGTCTTAGACCTGAACCGTCCCTTGTGCTATTTTAGAGAAATTAAATTTAGTTACCATTTACGTACACGTCCCCAACTGGGGGAATAGGTAAGGTTGATCTATTGTATCGAGTAGTTAGTAACTCTTCAACTAGTACTAAAGCTACATTTTTGCTATCGAGAGCGTCCGCCTCAACAAGGTGCAAATAAATAGAGCTAATATTATTCAAAGTTAGGCACGACGAATTATAATACATCTATCTAGACTCACGATATACTAGACTTAGACTTGAAAAACATTAGAATTGAGATAGTTAAATAATAGTTAAACGATATCAAATTCTGGTAAGTCATTCTAATTTTAAAGAGTTTAAATAAATTGTTTGTTAAATGAGCTATGCTAGCAAGTAGCTACGAAACCCAAGATTAATCTCCTTAGGAATGAGGATACTTATCCATTTTTACAAATAGTAAATGGCGATACTACCAAGAATCTAGTATGTAAAGCACTGAATGACCGGTCTATCCTAGTTTAGTCTGACTTGGACATTTAAATAATAGTATGTTTATACTTCAACTCCTATGTGGGTACACACTGTTATTGCAAAAATATGTATTAACTTATACAAAAAAAACTGCGCCTAAAGGGGCAGGAAACTAAGCACTTGCCCCTACTGGGCCTAATACTAGAACTTGTGTGCTCCCACAGGTTGTACACTAAAATGAAAAAATAGTGACTGCTATCTGTCACAGACCTAACTAGGTCATTGAAAAAATCGTTAACTAACCTTATTTCTCTTTAAGTGATTCCCTAACATGGTTATTATCCGTGTAGTGAGTCATATTTTTCCCTCTCTTTTTTATATTAAAATTAAATCTGTATAGACTTTTAAGAAGTAAATACACTGACAATAGTCAAATAAGAGTCGTGATGGACTAGTTGCATAGAGCATTAAGCTCATCTTTCAAAACTATGCCTTTATAGGCATAGAAAAATGTTGATAACACTGATTTATAATACCATATATTATTGTAATAGTAATACGAGTACAAATCCCTTTTATCAAAATATGCTTTATGGGCATAAAAAAAAAGTTTGACACTCTGACACAAAAATATTTGTCATATATGAACATTGAAAAGGGAAACAATGAGTTCATGATTGAAAAATTACCTTATTTGGGCATAGAAAAACAAGTCAGCCATTCGACACAAAAAAACTTTTCTCCATTTCTACCCATCAACATACTCCAGTCTCAGACGAGGCTTCATCTGCTTGTTGTGGTTGGATAGAGACCGACGCCTCACAACATCGTAGTTCACCAGTAGCTTGTCCGCAGATGTAGATTTAACGTTGAATTTGGTATTTCGTTGATATGATAAATTAGAGTCACATAAAATGAAGCGAGGAAAATGACGGGTTTTATTTGTACAGATAATGAGTATTCTCGATTGCGGGTCTTCAAATGGACAACAGAGAGGGGTTGGTAATTTGTGGAATTGTGCGAATTGGTCATCAACTAGCTTTTCGAAAGACTAGTTGGTGAGCACGAAGGAATCAGCATCGGACCAATTTCATCGAAGTGGGGTCTTCTATGATGGTTGTCGTTCTTCTGTTGGTCCCGGCATTAATCAGTGCGAGGCGGTTTTCCTGAAGTTTGGGTGTTTCCGGTAACTGAATTCACGGTAGTTATATACCTGCCACACACTTTTAGAATATGTTGGTTCTTGTATTCTTATTTGTTAATTATATGATGTGTTATTATGAGGTGTACGTGGTATAAGGAGGTTTAGAACTTGGTACTTTTTTAGCCCCCCCCCACCCCCCCCCAATTTCTGGAGACTATTTGCATGTATTGGGTTGATTCCTTTTGCTACGCTCTTCTTTCGTACATGTATGATAGATTTCATTTTTTCCTTTTACGGGATGTGTTTAAGATTCTATTAGTCTGTAAATTTGGATGGTGGGATGGGGGGAAACTCCTTCCTCCTTATCATTTAAACTGCGGTACTTAATTGCGTTTGTAGCTCTTAAACATTTATGACAAATGTGAGTGCCGTCCTCTACCAGAGTAAGTAGTTTTTATATAAGTTTTGAGAAATAGTGAACCCTCCTCCCTGGCTCCCACCATTTCACTAACCCACAATTGAAAAAATTTCCATTTTTTTAATAAATTAAGTAGGTTCTTTGGAGTAACCCCACTATTTCCTGTCAATTTTGATAATTCTGACAAGAGTTGATTTCGGTTTATATAGCCCACTCCCCTCTTTTCCATGGCGTTCGATTTTTTTAAATTTTTAATTATTGGACTTTTTTTTTTTTATTTGGGGTTATGACGTTCAACATCCACAGAGACCATACATTTTTAATAGTTTCACTCTTTTACTATCTTGATCTATCCTCACAATTACACTATCCCAAGACATTATTGCAATTGATAAATTAAAATTAATTAGACTTTGATAAAAATCTTTAAACACCAAAATTGTGTGCACAATTGAACGCAGGTTTACCTAAGATAGATCAAGTTATTTTTTTAATTTGTTTTGCTGAGGTCACCCGTCCCTTCCTCCCACCCTTTCTTTATACTTTTCTTGGTTTCCTCTGGTGTTTCGTAAATTTATACACTTTCCCTTATATTTTTATATATTAGTATTATTATCTTTGGTGATCTTTTTACAGTTTGCCAATTTTAAATTTTCTTCACACTGAAAGGTTAGATTTTCTAATTGCTTGAAATATTTTTAGGTAAGAGTCACTACCACACTCTCCTCAACTTTGTTCGATGTTCACCATTCAATTTTGATAATTTTAAGACTTTATTTAGCTATTTGCCACTTTTTTGGTTTCGCTTTACACGTGCCTCGCGAAACTTCAATTTCATAATACCCAAATAGTTGAATCATTTCGAGCTCTTTACATTTACTTCATTTTCACTTTTGTGAAATTTACATTTTTTCAGACATCTCAATCGGCTGATGAGGTAAGGTATTTTTATCTTACATGCTAAATTTCAATTTTATTCCACAACTTGAGACGTTTTTATCTATTAGTTTAATAAATTGTGAGCCCACCAGTATTTTCTTAAACTAAACTGAGTTTCTTATATTGATCTATTTCTTTTTATTTTTGGCCTTAACTGCTTGAAAGTATTAACATTTTTAACATCTTGTTTTAAGAAAGGTTTTTTTTTTGTTTATTCGTTTTGTAATTCATAGCTTTCGTCAACATAGATCTTTTGATGTTAATATTCCTTATTTTTATTATTCATATTCTTCTAGTTATGTTGGAAAATCTCTTCTAATTTCCCCACTTTAACACCAGTACTCCATTTTAATACTCAAAATTTGAAAATGGTTTTGCGTTTTGGGGTGTTTTCGTAACCATCCGACAAATTTACATTTTTATTTTCTAAACTGATAGATGTGTAGATAAATTTTTAGTTTTGGGAAAATTTACAGCCCTGTGCATTCCCGTATACTAGGTTTTTTAATTTCTTAATGTGCAATACTTTTCTGTCTATGTAGTTTTTTTTTTCTTTACATTTAGTGTAATAAAAGATCCTATTATTTTACTCTTCATACAGAAGAGGGTTTCTATATTTTTGGTAACTTTTGTATAGGGAGACACCCTTCTATATTTTCTGGGACTTTTTATTTTGAAATTTATGGATTTAAAACCTCCTTTGAGCTTTGGAAAATTTCGATAGCACCTCCCCATTGTTCACACCAACGTTACACTTATAATGAGAGGGAGATATATACATCTATAATCTTGATTATTTGGAGTGATCTCCGCTGCATTAATTGCAAATTTATTTTGTCACACAATGACCTATGAATGTTTTTTTTCACCACTTTAAAATTCACATCACCGCACCACCCACCCCGGTTTCTTTCTAGTTCCACTGTTGATTTTTAAAATTTTCAGATACACTAATGTTTATTTGTAGGACCTTAGATAAGTCATAAGCCACTTGCCAAATTTCAAGTATTTATTCCCACACAGAAAAGTACGTTTGCCCTATTGTTGTTTTGAAAAAATCGCCCCCATTCCCCTTACGGCCCCATATTTCTCCAATTCTTCTTTCTTACGAAGTTTATATATTATTTTTTTTTTAAGTTCCTGAAGGATGTCAGTCCATCTACTTTTTTGAGAAAATTTTCATTCTTTTTACCCTACATAAAAGGGCTTTTAGTCTTTAATCCCCCTCTTCTTTTCCTTTCTTTCCCGGTCGTTCCTTTAAAAAATTTCTAGAATTTCTTACATTCCTTCAAACTATTTCTATTTTTCTAATACATGATAAGTTTAGTTTTTGCTGACTTTGATATTTAAACCTCGTAACCATCCATCTCTTCCCCACATGTATAGCTACCGTATAACTGTTCGATCTTTCTTTAGCTGTATTTGGGTATCTGAAAGTGTGTACCTTTCAAGGCCAAATTAATTTTATACCTCATGTAGATTAATAGTTATTTTTTCTGACTATAACCCAATGCTATTTCCCGAGCTCTATAAAAAAATTTTAAAGGTTATTTCATACTTTTATAATTATTTGATAGTGGTCTCAAATTTGAACTTCATTTTACATCATTACTTTATTATTACGCTTTTTACCCACCCCCACCCCTTTACCTCCCCTTATTTCCTGAAGAACATCCCACTATATTCTGACACATAAGCAAATTTTAAGTTATAATCCTGGGGTGGGGGAAATGAGTAAGTCAGTGAGGTCCCACACCATTTCTGCGCCTCTCAACCTCTTAGGGCAATATATTTGAAAAAACCTTCCAAAAAGATCTCACCACTTTTTAGAAGAATAAACCACTTTATTTAATTTAAATATCTGCGTGGCTCAAAATTAAATCGATTAATTTGAAAACTTTCAACTTTCTCAGTATACGAGTCGAGATAAAGTCAATTTATAAATTTAAAACTAGTCTGTTTCTGGGCTGAGTTCTTCTATCATCTTTTCCAATTTCGATTTTCGACGATACATCTTATGTTAGCCTTTATTTTATTGTTTTATGCCACCGCCCACTCGCCCCATTGTATCCTGAAATTATATCTACATATGGAAGTTTTTAGACTTATGATCATTTAGGTAGTACCCTTTACCTTCTGGCAAATTTAATTTTAATTCCTCATCTAGATAGTTTTTTTATTTTAAAGGCCCCCTCCCCTTTTTTTTCCTGTTTTACTGATTTGTTAATGTTTTTATGGGGCAATCACTCTACTTCATGGCACCATTTTAGCTTTCGGCTCTTCCTGGCATGTGGGTTTTCATTTCTTGTCAGATTACATTCAGCATTTATACTATGTTGTAGATATATAACATAATGTAAACATGTTTTGTTTCGTTGCAATTCATTGTAACATTCAATTAATCTGGTGTTTGTGTAAGTTGATTGTTATTTGAGGTTTTTTGGTTATAAGTATTTTCTTCTATTAATTTTGGTTTATAACCCCAAATTAGATGATGTAACCGCCTCTAAAAAAATCATTCTCAAAATATGTCAGTTAAAAAAAAAAATATTAAAAAAAAAAAACTCTTCTCGATTGGGTATCTTTAATAGTGTGTTCGAGGATTAGAGATGTTCTAGCTATAATTTAAAACAAATTTAGCAAATGATTTTAGAAAGTGAGAATGCACACAGTGTAGTATTAACTGTTTATAAAGTAAACGTTGAAATAAATTTTTCAAATTTAACAATAATAATAAAACAATTAACTATCGGTAGTTTTCTTTAAATTAACTTTTCTTTTTATATTTGTTTTTTAATATTTCTTTTAAATTTCAATATTCCTCAGCAACATATTACTAGCCGTCCGGACTTATCATTTTAATAATAAGAGAAAATAGTACCCTAATTTGCTACGTGAAGGTATAGGGGAAACAATTTAAGGAGTAAAACCACGCACTCAATATAATGGCGTTTCTAGCTCCTTAATTAAAGGAGAATGAATCAAATTTTCACTTTAAATATTTGTTTTCTACTTTCTGTGTACAACTGCAATACATGTAATTATTTGGTGACGAAATTAATTTTTTAGAAATCATTATACATATTATTATTTAATTTTAAATCATTTTTGTATTTCGCCATAATGTGTGTTAATAGTATATAATTTTTCACCGAATCCAAACACTTTCAATGTTTTCTTTTAGTTTAAGTGAACGATTTTTTTAATTCTCCGGAGGAGGAGTCAACTCAAAAAATCATCTCATGGAACGTTAAATATGTTCGTAGCCATTTGATTGAGTACAAAAGTTCTTGTACATGATGGTTTTTTTATTCTTGCTATCGCATCAGTGTCGGTAAATTAGGTATATCAATTGGTGTTATGTTAAAATGTGACTAGAAATGGTACATGAAAGTAGTGAAATATCTACTCACACTTGACTCCGAAAGTTAAAATAAACTCATAATAAATGTGTGCAAATATTCGTCTCTGTTCGGTTATGAGTATGTGCATTGTTGCTCAGGATTTTATATTTTTAAACTTTTTAGAAACGGTCTTTTATTAAAACTTTTTGTGTGTTGATATCCATATACATTGCTAAATTGTATTAATCTTATTTAAAAATAGGGAGAGAGACCGTTTTCTATGGTCTTATGGTTTTTAGGTTCGTCTCCTCTCTTGGAAAAACACTTGACCTGCAAGGACTGGGAAATCGTATGTTTTTAATAATTGTCGGGATTCTGGTTCTGGATGGTCTTTTTTACTAAATTGGCTTAACACTCTCCCAGCCACGCAAGGCGGCGTAACTTCTCTAAAGTCAACCTTCCTTCCCTAAATACAATAGCGCTACATATACGCATAGAATACGACGAAGAAATAATGAATAATCGCTGGATAACAAATAAAATCAGAGAACATCAGTCTGTGACATGTCTGATTTCAGGGATGAACAGTATCTTATTGTACAGCCAGCTGTCCCATTTGTTCAAGATTATCTTAGTGATGTAGTTTTTTCCGTTCCTCCGCATAACAATGCCTTTATCAGATTCATCCATCCGGGCTCGTATAAATGGAGTGGCCTCCCTTGTCATCGCACTTGTTCACCGGCAAAAACTGACCGATCTACATACACAGTAGTCATCTAAATAAATTGTAGACATGGTGGTGGGGAATGGTTCGGGGGAGGTGGGGACATTACTTGCTTATTTAGGCTAAGACTTCGGGTGTGATTTATAGTGTTGGTGCTTGGTTTAATTGTCCCTTGTGCTCTTTCTGTGGAATATCAACGCAAACTATTTTAACGTACTATTGCTATGTTCATAGGAAATTCTACGGTATATTGTCCACACAGTACTCTAACCATTATTTTCATCACAATCACCTGGATTACAGAGAAATTTCACATTTTCTACTACATCACAATATTTCTCGTGTGTGACACCAGTTTATCTGACAGAGAGTAATGTTACCTTTCTTTTGTCATGTATTTGTTCACGCTCCTATTTGTGGTTTTCCTTGTTGTGTTAAAGGTTAGAAAGAATGGAACTAGATTTTTCGATAGTATAGCCCTGCGTCTCATTTTTGTGGCCTTTTGGATATTTTATCGCTCCTCGAACGATATTCTAGCAGAGTACAAAATTTGCAGTTTACGTTAGAGGGTAATGACCAGTCCCGCATGCCCGTGACATACTCTGTTTTGTGTCCGTGTGATGCGTGAATCCTGGGAAAGCACGTGGTAATGATACAGTTATGTCATGACATAAGCCGAGGACATGCCGTGCCGGGGGACCCCTTGAACTCGGTACTTTGGGTAATCTCTTTTTGTATCGCCTCGTTCGTTTTTTCACATTTTCAATTCCTCTTTATGTGTTTTCTTAAGTTTTTTATTTATGTTTTTGCAGCATTATTTTTTGCCTCTGTTTCTTGTGATCAAGGCGGTCCATAGGGGGTAGTTGAGTTTGGTTCTCCCGAGGTTGGCTTCAGAAGGTTGGTTTTTATTAATGACATGATATTCTCTCTACAAGGGTCGCTAATGTTCTTCGAATCAGGAAGCTGAAATATTACTTTGGGAGTGAGGGCGGGTCTTTAAGATTCTCCTTTTTGCTGTCTTTCCTCTCTACCAAACTACAACAGATGGCTCTTGAGGAAAAGGCAAATAAAAGACATTGTGACTCTCCTCCATGGCTCACCATGTGCTTTTCTAGTGGTTTCATATACGAACTATACAAGCTGTTGGCCTATTTTTACAGCGTTTGGTTGTTCATAAACTCTCGTCGTCTCTAATTCGCGCAGGCCACAAGAAGTGATCTGTGCCCGCTTTCGTAGGCAGGATTGAGACCACCTCTCATCTATTTGTTGCAGTTTGTGTACCTGGGCGTTGCGTGAACCAAGTATCGGAGCATCCACATAGATATGTGGGAGAGCGTACGTTAAGGGTTTGTCAGGATAGGTGTGCAGCAAGATCGTAGCGGTACCTCCGGGAGGCGCAAGATGTTCGGCAGGCACTTCGATGCTTGAAATTGGGACTTCCCTCATCTGCAAGGTCGTGCGGTTTTCTCTAATGTTCCTTGGGTTTTTTTTCTCCTTCTCTTACTACCAATCGAGCGATATCTGCGTATTATTTTAGTATTTAGTGCGGGGGCGACCATCTTAGATCTGTCGGAAAGCTGTCTGCAACCGAACTAGGAGTATTGGGTTAGATCCTAGCTTGGCCCAAACATTGATCATGGGGTGGAAATATCTGGGTTTCCGCTGATATCAGTGAGAAATTAATCAGGTGGGGGCCTGGATACTGTGTCTGTATATTTAAGTTAATTATAAGTTGTGTGCTGTTACACTGTCGGGTTCTCTAGAAGAGTGCACGCTTTATATCTTCAAATAAAGAACTAGATAATATGAGAAGGATTTGCAAGACATTACTTAAAGAATTAAGTGGCTTTCTAGTCCACATTTTACGTTGATAGGCATAGAATGGGAAACCATTTAGGAAAGAAACTCAATTTCACTATACGTCTGGGACTCGACCCTAACCTACGTCACCGTAAAAAAGACAATATGTGAAGTTGTCACTTCACACGGTGCTGATATGTTGTAGTATTGTATACTGATAGTGTATCCACAGAAATGACATTTGTACAACGTGTACTGTTTCACACATTTAGGAACGCTGTGCTTTTGTTAAATTGGCCTCTTTTCGCTATTTATTATGTCACGAAACTGTGTATCTCGGTTAAATATTGCATTAACTCTTCCCATTTACCATGAACTGGAACTTTTGCTACTATCTTTTCACAAGCTTAACTGAAATTCCTGTTAATATATTATTATTATCCCTAACACCTAACTATAACCCTCCATATTTTTAATACGATTAAAACGTATAGATTAAAAAATTAAAGACAAACCTGTTTTTTCAACTTGTTCATTTCACGGACCAGCTCAAAACGTTCGTTTTATTAAGTAATCGGGTAACGTTGGGAGATGGCCCCACCAATTCTGAGTAGCCAGCTTTGTGAAATGGAACAAGTGAAATGCAGTCAGCAGTATGTGAAATGAACACATGTGTAGTAGCCAGTATGTGAATTATGGACAAGTGAAGTAGCCAAGTAATGTGAATGAAGTGAGTAGCCCGTAATGTGACAATGGACAAGGTGAAGTAGACCAGTATGTGAAATGACAAGTGAGAAGTAGCCAGTATGTGAATGGAACTAACGTGAAGAAGCAATTTAACGAAACGGGCTGAAATATGCTCATGGTATTTTGAATAATGCTCGATTCTCACTTTTGGGTGTAACTAATACAAAGACTTAGACGGAAGACAGCCAAACGCACATGACAAAGGATCAAATATTTATTTCATCGTGTAACATTCATCTAGCTTTATTGGTGCATTCGTCAACCAAGACATTCACAAGCTCATCTTGTTGATTTTACCAGGGGAAGACATTGTGATTCGATTCACTGACTTGGTGAAATGAAATAGTGTATTGATTTATTCTGGTTTTCTCAAACAAGCCCTTTTGCCACCAATTTTGAGTTCATTCTTTCTTTTTCCTTTACCTAATTAAGTGTGGTTCGTGGCTATAGCCCGGAGTGGTGGTATTAAGATGTGGTTCATGACATTGCGTACAGTCTAAAATTGATAGTTCGAGGAACGCTAGAATATACCCTAGAGTATGGGAACTTAAGAAAGTATGATTTGATAAATTGTCTGTTAAATCATCCTCTATGACTGTTCATTTTATGGTTTGGTCCAGATACTATACATATACGGAGGCCTCCTACTGTTTATTTCAAAGATAAATAGTCAATTTGTCGAAAAATCACCACTGCCTTCGATCTCACATTCAATCCACAAATTTATTATTCGTTCGTTTAGCCTTGCTTTTGCGGTAATCATTGTTGTGAGGATTTTATTATTAATTTATTTATGTCTAATTATGACACTAAATAATTAACGTAGCGCTTGATCTCTCGAAAAATCAATTTAGCTTAATGTTGTGATCAAGTCGTCAGATTTCTATTTCCTGAAAATTGTGTGCCTGTCGGAGGTCCCTCTCCCCAACACCCAAACATCATCAGATAATAATGAGTAATCATGCTTGCTTCTGATAGTATATTAGATAAAAAAAAAAAACATGTTATATGAGCTGTGAATTCGAGATTGCTCGATTGCGTTTAGAAAGCCAAACCCAATTGGCTTACTACACTATTACATCTATTATGTTGAATCCGTAAACAAATTTAACATCTAAACTTGCCACAGTAGAAATAAAGATATTTTTTTGGTTACTTAAATTCACTAACCAGTAAAAGGTTCCATACTTAAAAGTCTTTTTTTATTATAATTGCATATGGAAGCGTCCTGCATCCTATATTCATGCCTCCAGAAGAATTAACATTAAAAACTGTGGTACAGGCCATATGTTTTATGTAAACTTAGTAAATTTGGAACATGATCCTATTTATTTTATTTTTAATATTTTTGCTTTGTAACATGATTTCACTGTAAATAATTATTCATAACTTTAGTTCGTGTTGAAATGACTCTAAATCTCTCTATTTTATATATTGACTCATGGACTCTAATCGGTGGTCTACTGCTTGTAATGTAAGTTTCGCTACGTGAATTTATGATATTTTTGATTTGTTATGAATCTGAAACTTTGCTGAGATATGTAGATCTTAATTTCTGGCCAGTCTTTTAGTGACTAATGGATAGCTTTTCCAGGAGTAACGAATAGATGTCCTTTAGAACTTGTTTGTCCGAACTATGTGAAAAAATAATGAAATCTTCAAGACATAACTTGTTTATACTACATTATGCCTGGAAAAGAACAGGCATGCATGTACAAAACGACAATACAATAGAACAATTTAATAATTATCATTTTGTGAATGAGGGTTAATCTTTACTAATACTTTATTTATTGTATAATCCTGTGTAACGTTTAGATTTTCTTTGTTTTAGACCGTCACAAACTTTGTGGGTTGATATGAAGGTTAAGCTATTCCTTGATTTTCTACGATTGACATTTCAAGCACTTTTAGAAAATAAATTTTTTTTTTTTGCGGTCAACTTTGATAATATTTGCCTATTTTCTATGTATGCATATTTTATAGATATTTCTTAATATATTATAAAGTCAAACTCGGATTATAACGCAACACTAGGGAACCAATCTACATTTACCCCTTATTCAATGGACTTGACTCACTTAGATTAGTGATGAGTTAAATCAAATTTTTCTTCTCAATAAACTTGATAAAAAGATTATATTCAAAAAAACAAAAGAAATATCAAAGTTCCGAGAAAAATAAGGATATAATATACCTCTAAAAATTATGTGTTGTATCATTATGCTTGTTTATAATACAATAAATTTAAGATTAACACACTCAATTTTTATTTATCTCATTAATTAAAACATAACTTTGTTCTTAACCTGATTTTACTGTCGTGGGGAAGTGGGGCTGGAGGGATGTAGGTAGAGTGGGGTGGTTCCAATAGACAAAGTAAGGTTTAAACTTGGCCTATGCCCATTGTGGATTCATATAAGCTAAGTCTCCTCTTTAAATTTTTGTCAAGATGCTAAAATAGATATTTTGACCATCCGTGTAATTAAATAACGTTTGCATTGATCGACATTTGTGTGCGACGTACTGTAGCCCCATGGCGTCTTTGGTGCCGGACTGCACTGTCACAGCTGATGAGCTTTGAAAGTTTACCTCCAGACCAATATATTATGTATCCCTACGCGAAACCATATGATCTGGATAATAACATGTTTTAGCAGCTGTCTGATTATGTCACCCATAAATTTAGGTATTTTTATCCAAATGTTTGATCTGTCAGAAGGCAGCTCTGGATGTATCACAGTCAGCACAAAGAAGCTCTATGGGGCTACTGTCTATCGTCAGTACGCTGGTTATAAAATTAAAGCAGCTTGTTTATTATACTATGTAATTTAATATTCATCGTGATTTTTTTTCTCATTACAGCCATGAGCTAATTTCATTTCCATTCTCGTTAATTTGCAACTAAATTCTGACTAATATCAACAGTAAAGGTTTAAATCTAGTAACTTTCTCTCGGCTGCCATGATATCTGATATGACGCGCTTGACAAAGATGATGTCCATTGTAAGAAAATGGGGCTTTGTACTTAACGTGTATGACCGTGGGAAAATATACTCATTTTTGGTACTAAGATACAAAACATACTTTGTTGAATATAGGATGTTTTTTTTTAGAAGTCACAGGCATCACAGATTGGAAAATTCTTAATCATATTCTGAATGTTTATCTTAATTCAAGTTGGAAAATGGGGTAACAACTTCTTTAACACAAATTTCACCTACTCTCTTCTTTTACTTATTAACCTTTCTATGGGGAGTGCAATACCTTTTTTTTTTTTGGAATACTTTTACGTTCTCAATCTTTTTCTTATTAAAATTTTGAATGTTTATTTTACTCAGTATTTAAGATGAGCCTGCTATGTCTTCTGTCAGAGAGAATCTCAACGAGGCTCTTTGTTGTTTCATATTTAATAATAGAGGATATAATAATAAATATATAGTAGGCAGTATTCTCGAAACTCTATAATTGACACCATCTATTAAGAAAGTTGAACATATAAAAGTAGAGTATTAAATAACGTCTGGAACTATCAGATAAGGATTTTCTTTGACTAGGCGATTATACATGTTGCTGCTGTTTAACTATATGCGCTGTAACACTGATCATTAATAGTGTGTGTCTGATGATTTGAGAGTCAAGGAGGTGTCAGTTGTCTCAGCACAAAGTGTACTGTGATCTTTACACCTCCCCTCCCCCCCCTTGTTTTTCCTTCTTTTTCTCTCTCTCTTTTCAATGCCGCTTCTGCTTCGATTCGAAAAATGTACTGGCTGTTGCAGTTTCACCTTCTTTTTTATATAGTTATAATTTAATAGCTTCATTGCATGAAATTCGAAAGAGAGTTTGTTGCCCATTTCAAAGTCATTCCACTGGCCTGCGTGCTAGTGGGAGTTAATTAATGCACCACCTCTCATCATCCCCTTTTCTCCCTTCTAACTTTTGAAAGCAAAAAAATTCCATTACATATTTTTCCTATCCCCCACACCCTTTCTTATTTTAATTGTTTTTTTTAAGGTTTTCTTTATTTTTAAAAATTTTGTTAAGACACGAGCCCCCACGTTGGGCACACGGAAACCAACGTTTAAGCTTTGCTTAGTTTTTTTTTTTTTTTTTTTTTTTTCCTAATTGGCTCTTCCACTCATTATCACGCACCAATAAATTATATTCCTCTATAATTTTATCTTTGCATAACTTCTACTCCTTTAGTCATAAATATGTGGATAGTCGGTCTGGGTGCACAAGGAAAACCAACCGAAATAAAGAAATAAAATATGTTTTATATTTCGTTACATTTATTTTATTTTATAACACATCTCAACTCATAGCACCTTCCAGCTCAGTCGATAAGTGTTTTTTTTAACCTGAACATAGGGTTACATATTAGATTCCGGGCAAGGCCAGAAAATTCATACTGTGAATTTTGGGCTCCCCTTTTCACAGTGATGAATTAACAGGCGAGGACTCTTGGATTTTGTGTATGTTCTGTCTGTTCTATTTTTATGTTAGTTATTAGATCGATGTGGATGGATATAAACAGGCGATAAAACAAGTTTGCACAGCTTAAATAGGCCTGCTCTCAAAGTTAAATGAAAATATGAACTAACACATTTGTGGTTTATTATTGTTCAATATTAATTGTTATTGTGTGTGGGTGTGTGTAGCAGTCCAGGTTGGCACATTCAGGGCAAATATGAAAAACTATTGGAAATGTAGGGAATTAAAACCATCATTAAAATAAGTAAATTTTGAATTTGATCAAACACATTGTTTAATTAACCTTGGACTGCTTAATTTTTCTGACTTCAATAGTACTATGTTTTTTTTGTACATATTCTAATAGTAATATGGGTTTTTATTAAGGAAATTGGATTCTTGAATCAGGGAATTCAGTGATTCATAATAAAAAATGAGACCACACTGCTCGTAGTTGCAAGGTCTTCATCTTCCACTTTTCTTAATTTGCTTTGAATCTCAAATAAGGACCAGTTGGAGAGGCACAGGAACCAGGTTAAGTAAGCCGGCAGGTACCGACTCGAACTACTTCTATGAGAGGATATTTTGTTTTGATTCCTCCCTGAAATTCTCCATCATATTTCAATGAAACGATTACAATCAGATGTATCCGCCAACTTTTCCTAAGGAAGCTACACACAAGATATTATCACATGAGTTACGATAATAAAAAATGCGGGGGTGGATTTTAAACCCCCAAGTTCCAGTTCTCTTCTCAACTCACTTTTTGACTACATCGCTGTGGGTGAGTGTTGTCACAACTATTTGCTGCTACTGGTAATGTACATTAATAAATAAATGGTACGGCCAAGGCCGTTAGACCAGCCAATAGTTTCACTGGGGGGGGTAGGTGAGTTGGAGGGCAATCCTCCCAAATACCGGAGGCTAAAAAAAAATTCTAATGATAAACAATTGAGGAGATATATGAGCGGTTTTTTTGTTTATGAAACATAATCCCTCTATCGCTTGCGGCTAGGATTTTTTTTAAATTATTAAACACCTTTAGAAACATCTCCTGACAAGGTTTTGTGGGCAACATAACCTCCTAATGATGAGGCTAGAACAAATTATAAATATTAAACACTTCTATAAGTCTCGAATGTGGATTTTATGATAACACAGCCCCCTCATTTAGTACTTGTATTCCTTAAGTTTAATAGGTTTGAACATAAATAAGCCAAAATTTATTAGGGAGGAGTCGGGAGGTGGGTTTGATCATCCCCCGACTACGGCGCCTGTGATACGGTGCCCGAAATGCTTTCTTCCGCTTTTATCTTAAAATTGAATTTACATAGAGCTCGTAAGATATTTGAATCTAAATATAGGTCTATCATGGTTTGTAGAGATAATATTGTACCAAAAGATCATAAATGAAATAATATACACTGTTACCTTACTCTATGGAATTAGAACTAGGCTACCACTGTTACATAACAATTGAGAACAAAAGTAACATCTGTTGTCGCACCAAAGAATCATAAGAATTCAAATTTCATTTTCAAGAGCTGATTAAAAGTATTTAGATATATTTGTTTATAACTAATGATTATTATTGGTTTTTAAATATATCGTTCAAGTAAAAAGAATGTGTTATCTTTAATACGTTTACAACTTTACAATGAATACGTTTTTTCGTATCTCAAAAGTCATTTTCTGAGAATATTGCCCCTTGTTTATATTAATAAACATGCTCTAATATAATAATTTATGGAATTAGTTAGAGCTAGTTTCGAGAAAATCTATTTTGCTTGTTATTTTGTACTTTAGTAAACTACCCTTAAGCTGTAGGGTTAGAAATCTAATTCCACAAACCTCTTGGGGGGAGGACGGACCTTTAACTCCATTATACCAAGTTTAGCATAATTGGTAAATAATTTCAGCTCTACCCCGAGTTACAGCAGAACAACATTTATTGCGAAAACAATTTTTTGCGTTTATGATGGTCATGAAACTGTAACCATTTACAAAATCTTAGTTTCGATTTTTTTTGAACGTTCATTATACTTTCCTTTCCGAGGGTGTGATGAGAAAGTAAGAAGATATAGCTTATAGGAAAATTTAATGCATTTTCTTAGACTGAAATGGGTAACTATTAGTTAAACACCACCCTCAATACACCCTTCTGGGAATCGAAAACCAGACCTCACTGTTACCAGAAAACCAGACTTAGTGGCTTAACATTTTATACTGCTTGACCACCCTGTGCATGGTAACAGGATTTAGTAATACTTAAATAATAAATTCATGTCTAAGCATAGGTTCCCAAAGTGGGTCACTGTACACCTACCCCTGAGGGTGGGGAGGGTGTTGATCTTTGAGACTTGATAAGTTTCTCAGACATTGGGAAAAAGCCCATCCATAGCTTTAGAAATTTTATTTTCTGATACATCAGGAAAGTAGTTAGTGAGTTAGTAAATGTGCTATTAAGAGACTTGTTACATAGTCTTCAAGAGGTTTTCAAAAGCTGGTTATCACTGGATTATTATCTAGTTAATTTTATTTTATAATTATGAAACATAACGCTACTTTCGCAATATACGGACTTGTCAGTGATGGAGAGATGGGCGTTCAAATCCGGTCAGGGATGTATGAGGGTGATCTTTCTTAAAATGGTTTTCACTCTTCATCCACAGTAAATGCTGTTACCACTCTTCTATCTAAATTAAAATTTCACCTTGCCTAACTTATCTGCGTAATTGTACGCAGCGTTATATTTTATAACGACGTACGCGTAGTCTAATATTGTGTTTGCTAAGATAAGAAAACTAAAGTCTAAATGTTTTAATTTAACATCAATTTGGTCGTGAATGTTAATGGTTTTGAATTTTATTTGTGCAATTTTTCCCTCTTTAATGAGTCCTGGAGCAAACCGCCTTTGTTTTTTTTTTGTTTTTTTTTTATTTTTTTAGCACGGCATCTTAACTACCATTCGGGTTTTATACGCTCATTTTACTAATTACACTAATGGTTTGGGATAAAGAAGGTTTTAATTTAGATTAAGTTCACCGAAAAGGTGAGCGGAAAGAACCATTTAGGATAAATCCCCTTCAGTTCACACCGATGGGATTTCCCGTCTCACTCGGCAGTCTAGTCAACATGAAAGTGTGCGTTAGACCACGCGGCCAATAAGCGTGGTCTTTCTGGAGTTGACTTTCTCTTTGATGATGCTATTGAGCAATTTCCAGCGCTATTTGAGAATAGCTAATTTTAATTTTTAAGCTACCGGTATATTACTCTTATTATTTTCTTTTGTGTTTTGTTTTTAGGGCTAATCATTAATGTGAAAGTGAACGACTTTTAACAGGGTTGGGTGGAGAGCATTTTGGTATGTGTGGTGGATTCGAATAAAAATCGTCACTGTGATTACAAGGTGTTCTATAGTCCATTTTTCCACTTTTGTGTATAAGAGCATTGAAGTTCTACCATGTTACTTTCACTATGTTACTAGATCACAATCTCGAGGCCATCTTAAGTCGTTATGCAGTGGGTTTCAATTAACCATCAGGTGAACCATGTACATTACTAAATATACGGTAACACCAATAATATATCAATTTAAAACACTTTTGGAGATAGAACACTTAGCATTTATCGGTGTGAAATGTTTTGGGACCACTGGTTTAAACAGAATACGTCCTCTTCTGCTCAATTCAATCTTACGCAAATCGTACAGTAAAATGTTGATCTCTAATCGAGAATAAACGATTGTTTGATCTTGTTGTCGGTTGTTGTTGTGTGTGTAATGGTTCGTGTGTTATGCACTTACAGATTTGTGGGATTGATCTTGTTATTCTCAAACACCTGTGAGAGAAATACTCGTTATTTTCACTCTCGCACGTACGGTCAAGTGGTGTGTGCAGGTGCTTCTTTGCGTTCTAATTGGAACTGTCCACACGCTTTTTAAAATATGCAGCTTCGTCAAAATAGAAAATAAATAAACACAAAATTTCCTTAGCCACAAATATATTTTTATTTGTTATCTAAATTATTAGAACTTTTATACTTTATTTTTAATTTTAGATAACGCATTGAAATTTTCCAATCATAATTATTTCACGTGTCTGACACTTTCAAACCAACTAAAACAACTTTTGTTTCTTGGAATAGATAGCAGATACAGTATCATTCGTCAGCCCTTCTACGCATTGAGCTTTTACTTTAAGTTTGTCATTTGGTGTGGGGTCATGCATGGTACTACGATTATCATCGGCTGACACTTCTAA
Organism: Timema cristinae; assembly: GCA_039000515.1. Lineage (NCBI taxonomy): Eukaryota > Metazoa > Arthropoda > Insecta > Phasmatodea > Timematidae > Timema > Timema cristinae. The sequence continues at coordinate 42,853 of JBCFYV010003385.1, forward strand.
GACCCGGTGGCTCTCGAGCGATCGTGGCTCATCTTTGATGTCGCGGTTTGTGACGCTGCTTCACTGCTAAAAGCGACCTGCGTCTGAGTGACGACAAGTTCGCCGCGCGTACACCTGCACCGGTGACTCAGTGCACTAGCGATACTGCTCTGTACATGAACTTATAGGTCTTATTTATGATATTTGATAGGCATTGATGTATAGGCATTTGTGCAAAACAGAGGTTCTACTCATTATTTTATAAAATTCCGTGATACACTGGTATCGTGGACATGTTTCAAGTACTTTATTAATTGTTGATGTTTAAAATAAATGTTAGTGTAAAATGTATTAAATGTAATGCACTTTTGCTATAATTTGGAATAATCCAGACCAACCAATATGTATGGATTCCAGTTAGTCCTTATAACGAAGTTTCAAGTGGATATTTAAACCTATTTTTTCCAATTCATAAAATTATCGGGGAAAAACAGGAAAAAAAATTGAGATAGAACTAGACCAGATTGCACTTTAGCATTATGGCTTTCCATTTCATCAGTATATGATATATCTGTTATAGCGTTCTTGCATGATCTTAATCCATGCGCTTGGTTTTTTAATTTCTGTGTATTGGTATTCTTTCTAGGCACGACTCTTCACAAATGACCAGGCTTACTGCTTAATACTTACCTACGCACCTCATATGCTAAAAAGTTTTGTGTCCTTATTTACTCCTCCAGTCGGACTGTATTCTCGATTACAAGTCTCAATGACAGCGCGCAGTTCGTAATGTACTGCCTAGGTACTGACAGAAACGCTGAGTAGTAGCGTCAACCGCCACTCTAATACGTTTTCAGATAACCGCGGTCACTAGTTTTGTAACGCCATAATTGCCACTAGGACCTCTTCGTCCCGTTGTGACTCCTATCATCTCGAATCTCAAAGTATGCTGGATGATGCCAGCGTCACATGACGCGACTGCCAAGATGACGACGTAGCCTCGTGGGCACCGTGGCCAAGACGCTATGACTGGGGATACAGGGGGAGGAGCGAGGGCACCGTCCCCTCCAATAATTCCCCAACTGGCGATTACTCTTAGTGTGTTATAATATAAGTGTTGAATTGCTTGTTTATGGAATGGAAATAATTACTACAATTGGAAGCATTGGATACTCCATTTAAGTCAGGTACCATACAGTCTTAATCATTATTCCTTTGATGCAATTTTCAATTTTTATTTTTATATTTTAACGCTAAAATTACAGTACATTCTGCCCCCCACACCCCCCTCCACCTTACCTCCATCCCACCAAATAAGAGCTAGGCACTCTTCTCTCAATCGTTGACTACCCGTATGCTTATAATTTTAGTTAGAATTACCAGTCAGGTCGAAGTTACTGCTATGTGAAAATGTTTTTGGTTTATGAGGGGTTCGAAGTTTTTCTAAGTGCTTAGTCCCAAGTGTAGCAACCCTTATTGTGTTAAAAACCTTTAAAAACCACTGTCTGTTCTTACTGATATGATGGATGATTAGTTATTTTCTGTAACTTTATGTGTCAATTGGTTTGAACAGTAAGGCTATTATTTATTATAATTTATTTGTTTACCTTACACCTTGTTATAAAATGTATCAAAGATATCCAATATTTATTATATTATTTTAGGGGTGATTTTTTAATATGCATAAACAATCACCTTTGGTATATCAAAGTCGTAAGCATGGCTTTAAAATGTGCCATGTGTAAAAAAACCAATATTTGATATTATTGTGCTTATATATTTAGTTATGCTTTATTTAATTTAGTTTTATACTAAATTATTTATGGTGTAGGGAGGGGTAGGCAAATCTTCCCCTCCTCCCCTTCCCCTTTAGGTTCAATGGTTTTGTTGGAAATGCAACCTTCTTAATTTTTGGGCAACAACATTCAAAGAGGAATCCGATAATTTCCTTGAAATACAGTATCCTATTAATTTTTTATTTTTGGGTCAAATCTTTGTGAATTTGGCTCATGTTTTATTGGTAAACAGAAACAGATTAATCTGAAGTGTCAATAACCATAATAATTGCAATTCATTTTTAATTGTTTGCATTTAGAAGTATATCTATGGTAAATTTGCTTCTTTTAAGGCATAACACTCCTTTGCGTTTGCTAGCTCATAGGTTCGACTCTGACGTCATTCCCATCCTCGCTGACCTGGTATATTTGTATCGTACCATGAGGTGAGGTATTCCTCACTCTCCCTTGCATATTATGTTCTGTAGTCTCTGATTGGTATTCTACCGTTGGTACAGTCAAACCTAGAAATTTTAAATCTACATTTCAAATTTATTAAATGTGGTCACAATAACATAAACGGTAGAGTTGAACTAATCCGACACCTTAGCTCAATCCGTAAAGTGTATGCTCTATTGAGCTAGCGTCCTGAGTTCGATTCCCCAGCTATGTCTGAAAAACTTATAATTTGGTGGAATTTGGGTTTACCCTTTCACATTGATCATTAACGGCTGGGGGGTTAGACTAAAAAACAAAATTAATCCGACAAGAAATACATTTGTGTTACAAATGAGTTTAAATCAAATTATCGGGATTGATTAAAAGGAAACTATTCTCTTAATTGATGTATTGTTTATCTTTAAATTGCTTATTTTGGTCAGCACCTGCAGTCGGCTTAACTACCATTCGGGGTCGGGCTTTACGCCACTGTTTACTAATTAGGCCAAAGGGTATTAGGTTTGTACAGTTTGAATTCTAGATTAAGGTGTACCCGGCAATTTGCGTGGAGAGAGAGCTTGGGAAACTATTAGGGGGATAAACCTTCAGTACACCCGACCGCGGATCCGAAATCTGTTTCCGTCATCGTGCAGTCTAGAACTATTGCCAGAGAGTTGTGAGTCTTTTAGAAACTGCCGGTCTCTCAACCGAGCGGGAGCTTATAAATTTAAAATATTTTGTATTTACATTATCATATTGATTGCGTTCACTTCATGCTTGTCTAAAATAGTACTAAATTTCATCCCCATACCTGCTTAACTCATGTGTCCATAACTTTGGTACATTAAATAGCTAAAGTATTACCCATGAATTTATGCCTTAATGATTTTGAATCATTGAATCGGCATTTATAGTTTATAATTATAGTTTGTGTTAAATAGTAAAATACAATTTTTATTGAGCGTGGGCACTCAAACAATCACTTATATTTTGATACTTTGTGAGTGTTCCATTTAAAAATCAGAAATGTTGAATTTTGAATAAAAGATGTGTCCAATCAAATCTGTTTATTGTTAATTGTCGAGAGGAATCATAAGTAAATCGTTAAAACCATATTCCAAGAACTTTACCTCCCATTGTAAGAAATATGGAGGGCAATATACCCATGTCCCACTCCTGAACTTCCTCCCAGCTCCAGCGCTCTATGTATTGTTACTGATTCCTAAGTCCGAGTTAGTAATTTACACGTTTACGAATGCTGAATCGTTCGTTTAAAGCAAAAATCTTGAATAATTGTGTCAGTTTTGACTGTTTCTTTCTTTTTTTTTCTTTTTTTTTCATCTAAATGTTATAAAAATTCTGAAAATAGTTTCAATTCAGATGTTGAGCACGAAAAACCATTATTCAAGATTTTCTGCGTTCGCGATCCTTTTAATAAATGCCTACATTTATTATTAAGACAATCAGAAACTATTTAAATTTTGTAATATATGCTAAAAATTGATTTTATAACATGCAATTCTAACTAAATTAAATTCATGGGATGATTAATTTTAGTAAATTTTATCTTTTAAAATCTTTGTGGAACTTATTTGTTTTGAATGCCTCTAAGTAATTAGTGGTCGTATTTTATAATTTGATCTTAAGTCTAACTCATATTTCTAGAAAATAGTGAAAATCACCTTCCTTTATAACTGTTATCTTAAATCCTCACGTTAATTGTAGACTCGTAATGTAGAATCGTCGTTTTAACATGGAGCTCATGTGAGATTTTTTTTTCCTTCTTCTTCCTTCTTAACCCCTCGATTTATGGGCGACCAATGGAAATACTTTTTCATTCAGCCTTCAGCACCAACTCCATTCACCCCGTACGAACGCCAAAGAACGGGATATCCCCGGGCAGAGCTGAAAGGTCTACCTACACACGTGGTCATCCAAAAACTCTCATTGAGGGATAGTCTGGTGGCTGACTAAACAACAATCCCTTCACCACCATGCCTTATTGCTGGACCTTAATTCTCTCCTAAAGAGGCCATATGTTTGTTCATGTTATTTTTATCTTTCGCAGATATAACCCCCTACACTTTTTTTTTCCTCTTTGCTCCATTAAGGTAATGTGTCCTGGATTTTGAACCCTGGGTTCTGAGGGTGAGATGAGAGTGCGTGACCCAGTTCACGACCGATAGTGAGTCACAGATCTTGTACACGTCTGTCGACTTCTCCTCTACCTCCTTGCTTCAGGCCGCTGTATTGATCATCTATCTCCTTCGCCTGCACGAGGCGCGAGGCCACAACCGATACTCCAGAAGGCTGATTTTATTTTCGGAATAACTATTATATTTTCTAATTCGCAGAATAGTATCACTCAACTTAGTGCCATCCTATAATAATCATTAAGGTGGAATGGAAGGAGACGCGCGAGAAAAAGGCCAGTGTTTTGGAATAATTTTACGTAGCCAACATAAATAAAATATTGATCTCACTTAAATGTATTTAATTTTCTTCTCATGATGATATCAAAAGTTTCTTAATATCTGTCAAGAGCTTTGGATTGGCATTATCTAACATACTTTTTATACGATGAGAAAAAGTGATCGTTAAATTCCTCAGAAAACCACTGACAAATATTCATGAAATGTTGAAGTCATCCATGTGAAAGGGAACTTAAAACTATGTCTGTTACTGAAGTAATATTTTATTGATTTTGGCCCAAAAAGTTTTGCATTAAAAATCTCAAAACTACTGTATTTTTTCGCGTGTCCCTTCCATTCCACCTTAACGGCTCTAAATTTAATGTCTTAAGATGAGGAGGTTGGGTGTAGCTTAGAGGAGGAGCACTTGTATTATCAATAGATAGGCTGGATAAACCATAGTTAAAACTCATGAGGAAAACAACCTCAAATACACAGTGAACTCTGACCTTCCCGTCCGAACAGCGGACAATACGTTTAATACAAGTTGAACGTATAGACCGCACCCCACGGTTACTGTTAGGGTATGACTTGACACTATAAACATAAGTAGCACTATATATCACTTCAAAATACTACACACTCGGGCGTTAAACTGTAATTGATGAGATCTATTACTACAAAATATTAGTTTCTATTTCTCACGCGTCTCACTGCCCGTTTGAGTTATACCATGTAGGTTACTAGCACCATTCGGGTCGCATATAGGCGTATATTAATTATCATTAAAATTATTTTGTAGTAAGGTAAAATATATCTTCTATTAGATAAGGATTATATCAATTTAAAAGATAGAAAATTAGATTATGTAAAATAAATTATATTGACCAATATTATTAAGATGTTATTATTTTGAAGAGTCAATGGACTGCGTGGCCAAAGTATGTTGTTTACAACAGAAAAATCAATTACAATCAATAATTGTGTGTGAAAGTAAATTAGTAATGAGAACAAAGTTTTTAATTAGGTTAAAAAGTTAAACAAGATAAAATTAAGGATTAGAAAATAGAGTTCCATAGAGAATGTGCCTGGTTGCATAAAGTTTTTAGTTGAGTTTGTTATTATATAAAAAAATTTTTAAAAAATTTAGTCTATTTATGATTTTAAGTAATTATATTTAAAAACAACCCTTAATATCATTAAGACAAGTGTAGTATGAAATATGGATGATAGAATAGTGAACTTCATAATATAGTGTAAATAAGATAAAAGTCAAAACTGACCAGAATGGGCATTTTGTGAAAACAAAGAAAAAATTATTTTTTTATATAATATATGTTGAAATCTATTCTTATCTTGGAGGAATTTGAATTTCCCTTGATCATATTGTCTACTCTTTTCTCTTCCTTCCCTTTTTATTATTATTTATCTTAACCTAGTTTAACAAGGTTCAATCTTATATATTTCTATCTTCTCAAATTTTGCTACATATACTTAGTTCAAGTTTCTACCCTTTTTGCTTTCACCTTTCATAATCCATGACCTTTCTAGAATGACTTACTGTGTTTACATTTACACATCGTCTTCGTTTTTTATTTATTCAGTTCTACTCGATTCTTAGTGCGAAGAATCATTTCAGGATTCACTATGGTAGATTATCATATTTTCATTTTGCATAATATAGACCTCATACTCACACTGTTATCAAAATGCCAATTTTACATTTATTGTTATTTGGCCTAAATTGAGCCATTTTGCACCACAACTTTCCGTTAACTCTTTTTTATTGTTTAGACCTGAGGCATGGTGGCCATCGTGCGCCGGAAAACATGTCTCGGAATTGTTGGATATTAATAACAACCCCCAGTCTCAAGGAACAAGGGAATTCAAATTTGTCTCCCAGATAGAATAGATTTCATCTATATATATATATAAAAAAAAAATTCTTTGTTATCAACAAATTACCAATCTGTGTCTCATTTGACTTTTATCTTATATACACTATTTAAGATTCATCATATCTATCCCCAATTATTTCATCTACACTTGTTCTTAATATATTTATGGTTGTTTAAATATAATTTACTAAATCTGAATAGAATTAATTTTTTAATTTTTTTTTATAACAACCAACCTAAAACTTTTATGCAAGCATAGGCTCAATTCTTATGGAAATCTATTTCTAACCAATAATTTTATCATGTTTTATCCAATATTTATACACCTATTTTATTTTAGACTAATTTGGTCTTTATGCACATGTATTCTTAATTGTTTTATTGTTTTATTGTATAGGTACTTTTTCGCGACTCACATTTTTAATGGTTTTTAATCGGTTCAATTTATTTTTTAACCTAATTAAAAAACTTTTTCTCATTACATATTTACTTTCACTCACTTATTATTGATTGTAATTGATTTTCTGTTGTAAAACAACTTTTGCCACTCAGTACCTTTGACTCTCTTCATAATATAATACACTTAATTAATATTGTCATATAATGCTATTTTAATAATCCTATTTTTCTATCTTTTTCATATCTATTTAATTTGATAATATATCCCTTATCTAATTGGATCTATTTAATTTATTGTTAATTGAATAGGTTATGAAGAGCAAAGGAGTTCGATAATATGTAAACCGCATTTGCTCTGTGAAAGAATTACGAGTGGAAATCATTTTGAGGTAAACTATGTAAATTCGCACGGAATTCAAAACCCAAACTTCCTCATCGCCCTAAAAATAGACTAGGTAACGTGGACATTTAGACTCGTCCTAAGGTAAATATTTAAATATTTTTGGCACAGTAACGAGATTTTAACCAAGATCTTCTAATCCGGAAATTTGTGCTCTAACTCTTACATCAATGAGATGGATTGTCTCTCGGATGTTTCATCGCGAGTTTATTGCCTCAAAAGGAGGATTTTGATGTGTTTACCATTCCATACGTATTAGCACGCAGCGCGTGCACTCAGGCCTTCGTACATGGATTTAGTGTCGCCTCCTGAATATCAGGTTAAGAGATTAATATTCGCTATATTCATGAAAGTGCTATAGTTTTCCCTTGCTTTCGACACTGAATTTACATCGTCTTCGGTACTTAGCCACATACTTTTCCCCCAAGTTTGTGCCGTGTTTGGTGATCCTTTTTTACTCTAACTCTACTATTTATTATTTTATGTTTTTCTAAAATCTAAATATGGTCTACCTGTGTTGCTGTTTCGACTTGGTTGGAAGGTCGAATTTTACTTTAGTTCCATATGCAATTTTTCCGCTACTCTTTATGCGTGATGTGTTTCATTTCCTCTGAGTTACCCTTTACGCACCCCACTTGTTTGTTATTCTTTAATAATCCTTCGTGATGATAAGTAATATAACTTCTCTGAGGACGAAACTATTGTCAAGTTGAAACTTTAAAATAATTATTTTTTCATATCATTTATCTACATCTAATTATTCTTAAATGCCTTTAAACCTTATCCTTTATCTTCATCATTTTGCTTATAGCTGCCATGCTATGCCATCCTGCCCTTATTTGACAATTAGCGTGTTGTCCACGGGTGTGCACTAGCAGTTTTGTGGCCTTTCACCCTTGTCAGTCTAAATTTAAACTAAATTTACATACTTAGTATTACTAGGTTATTAATAGGGGAAAGGCCCGGGGCCGACGGTGTGCTGCCAGCAACCCCTTGCACCATGTCACCACCTTACCGCTTGATTCACAGTCCGCCGAGAAGAATAAAGCAGAATCTTTGCGGGGCCAGGTAATTCACACATTTTAATGTTAACACCTGATCTCATTGCACGCTTTAAAACAGGATTATCACATATATTATTTCAATAGTGGATAATACTATATTTTAGATCATTCTCGATGGATGTTTTCAAATTAAACTGCCTGTAGTCGTGGCCCAATCCAATACATAATATATTACACACGCTTTACATTGTTGTTTTATCTTTCAAATCTCTCTACACGCAACGAAGTTGTTGCTAGCTTTAGGTGTAGAGCGCATGGTGTTGACAAATGTACATGCGCCACTGATTTGAGTATGGTTGATTCTGAGATTTGATTGGTTCTCCCTTGTCCTAACATCTCGAGCAGAGCGGTACAAAGTAGAGAATCTGAGCTTTAGCAGAATAGCTCGCGTTGATTAAAGCAGAAATCTTGTGATTGGGTTTAGAGCACTCCACGTGCCACGTTTCTGTTCTTGCGCTAGTTTTCTGGCGAAAGTTGTGATTTCACCAGTATGGGAGGACTTCCTGCGAGTTGCTCAAAACTTTTCCCGCATCATGTACATTGGATACTTATGGTGATCATAACATTTTGGGTGTGTTCAGTCAATCTAGACGAATTTTGTCCTTGTTCTGCATTTAGGAGGCAGCCCAACATATTGTCTAAATCTATAATAGACGTTCGTGACCGCTATTCAATCATTCAAGCGTGTTTAAGGCGTTGTTTGTAGTTAATACATGAGTGGGATGTAGAATCACTGTTTATTGCCATATTGTACCTAATACCGGTCCCCATCAACTATAGGAATCTATAGTGGTCACTTAAAACGCAAATGGCACAACTTTTTATTATTAGTCGTATTGCTCATGGTGGTGTGGCTTATTTATATATTAAACAGAATACAACCAGGAGCACATTTGAAGTTTGCTTTACATGGTGCATGAAATTCTTGAAAATTGTAACTCATTAATTAATAGTTCTAATGTTTACGTGATTAGGATAAACTTAAACTGAATGATGTGTACTTTGAAATTTGTTTATATCTTGAGTGCATTAGTCCTATTTAAATAGTGGAGAACAAACTTTCTAACAGAAATTAAAGGAAAATTCGCCCAGCCATTTTTCAAAATCTAATAGATGGGAAAGCTCAGAATCTGAGGTCTTTCCTACCGTGCGTTCAAGGTCTCGAGTGGTTTCTGCCGCGTGCTGTCTTTCTCTGATACTAGAGGTTTCTTCTTTAGCGAGGGTAGTTTGCAAATGCATATAAATAAAGGGATTCAAAGGGGGGCTTGTTCCCTGGAACTTGGATGGTCCTAGGGGGATACAATACAACTTTTTATGGGTTAAAGGTATGTAAACTCTTCTAGTGGACCGCCCTAGAAAAATTTAGCTTCTCCGTTCCATGGTAATTTGCATTATAAAGCTTTTGATTTTAAAAAAATGGGTTACGTCGCACGTTTATATATTTATTTGTCACCTAGTAGTTTTATTTAACCGCGTTCTTGGGTTGTACGTTACGTACTAATTATCCGCTAATGGTTTTAAGATTAAGGAGACTAAAATTTATAGAAGTATACAGCATTGGCGAGTGGAAGAGACGACGTGGAAAACCCCCATTTTGGGGGAAAAAAACCTCAGTACACCTGGAGAAAACGGAAAATTCTATACCTCGTATCAACCTCGTCATCGTGCTGTTTAGTCTAGACTGCGAAAGTAGCGCGTTAGGCCTGCGGCCACTAAAGTGGCTGCTGCCTTACTTTATTTTTTTATTATATTTCACTCAAAGGTGTTTTTTTCGCGTTGTTCTTACATATCCAGACTCAACGCATTTTAGTTATGCAAACCTGGTCCTCACCCCTGGTAGGAGTGACGGACTGTAGTATTTTGAATAAATGTACCGCATTTGCGATGAGTGTGGGACTTTCAAAAAATCACTCTCACTGCCAACCTCAACTCATGTTATGTATAATGTAAAGGTATACAGTTACACACACTTTTTAAAGTTCTATAAAATTCCCAATCGAGGAAAATTACAAACTAATAGCTTCGGTCATTTATGCCCTCTTCCATCCGTTGTTTTTTCCTGGGTGTGCACTGCCGTGACAATAGGATATAGAAAAGCTATTTCCATGTGTCGTTCTTTCAAATGTATTTAGTTCTTTTTTGCGGGGGTGAGGTTAACCGTTCTGGAGTTTCGGTCTGCCTCACCAAACTATTATGTGACCTAGGAGTTTTTCTTGTAAAGTGTAACGTCATATCGTTTAAGTCCCATAACGATTGTTAGCAACGGTGATGTCTGCTCAATTACATTTGAAGACAAGCCATTTAAAAGGTCTTTATTAGTATATTTATTCTATTTGTAACCCTTTTTTATTTTGCACTAGCATCAACGGAACAGCTCAACCCCACATGAAAAACTAGCAAATATTTTAAATACTACTCTTCAAATAACCAATTTACATAGATTAGAAAAGCACAATTATTTTAGATTCTATGGTCTTCCCATCCCCCTTCCTCCACCCTTTCCATTATATGGGGAAAATGACTGAATATGTGTGGACCATATTATCTTTCTATCAATGTTTAATCAAGTCGTCTTACTCAGGCGATAAGTCTTCTACTTTTTTTGTGACATCGAGGATCTTGTCATTATAGAATTCATTACATTTCAAAACATTTAAACCATTAAATTTGGCCTACGTACGCTACTTGTTAATAGAACAATTATTCGTTTTAAATTGACATTAATAAGTAAATTAAAATGTTATCAAATCAGGGTAAAAAAACGATAATCCATTATTTCATTGGTGGATTATTTCAACTAAATGGTTTCGCACACTACTGCCTAGATCACTATAGTTATGTAATCCGTTGTTTGACCAGTTATATTTAAAACTTTTTGCTTTAATCAATAACACATCGCAAGATATTTTTACTAAGTATACTACCACAGTTAGTTAAAAAACAGTTGCTTGTGGTAATCACTATACAACTTATTATATTTTTAGTTTTATTAAGTATGGAACCCTACAGTTTTGACAAAACAGTTTATGGTAACTCATTAACACACTTAATTTATTTTTATTTTTACTACGGTAAGCTTTACAGTTTTGTCAAACAATTTGCATTAAACCCCGGGTAATCATTAACACACCCTCAATATACACAGTTTTAAACTATCTCGATATTTGTACTAAAGGGGGTGCGGGAGTCTGTCCGAGCTACGATAAGGTCTGTCTTATCGAGGGAAGTATGGTTGAGATTACATTAAGGTCTTATAGTACTTGTAAATTCATTATTATACTGTATTGTTTGTGCACGAGGGCGGAGATGGGAGTAGCAGCGCTGTGTTGCAAGGGACCTCCGCAGCCACCGCAACACACTGACTCGGCGTGTTACGACTATTATCATATTTTTATTTTAGCAAAATTTGGTTCGATTATCAAATTATTCTCGAAGATATCGCATGTCCAAGTTATCGAGAGTTGACTGTTATTTTTATTTGAACTAGTATATACCACAGTGAATGGTGGAATCATTAGGAACCGGTTTCGGGGGTACTGACTGGCAAACTCAATAGGAAGATATCTATTGGGAAGACCTTATACGCTGATAGGAGGATAACATTAGAAAGTACACTGAACGAGAGAAGGATAATAATGAGGGTACTGTATAGAATTAGCTCAGCATAGGGATAGTTGGCTGATACTTCGTAAGTGTGGCTATGAACTTTGAGTTCTAGTTGCCACGAAATAAACTAAGAACCACAGTTTTAGATACATCTGGTATGTTTTGGTTTTCTTCTCAAATTATAATAACTAGACCACGTATCTAGAGTTTGAAAATAAATTGTTGCAGTAATGATTTTGTAGTGTTCAAAATTAACAAAAAGCTCAAGCTACACTAATATAATTTGTTCGTGTGAGTATATTCATAATTTTACTTTACCTTTTAAAGTGAATCCTTGATTAAGCTATCATTAAAACAAAATCTATTTTCAAAGATTTTTAGCAAACTGGGTATACGGACAAGGTCAAATGAGGTTACACTTCGTTTATACTATAGCCTCCCTAATCACTAAAACCATTGCGTAATTGTAACATAAGCGTATTACCGAACGGGTAGTAAGATGGGGTGACTCTTATAAAAAAATATTACTGCCGCCATCTTTACTGTGGCCCGCGATGTTGTGAAAGGTTACTCTGTGGCTTGAAAGGGACCCTACACACATCAGGCCATTCGCATTTAAATACGTTAATGGAATAGGGGTTGAGAAAGGTTGAATTTTAGAGGTAACGTTTACAGTGCTCTGATCTTCCTTGGGGGGAGGGTCGTCTAAACCATTTAGGTAAAAATCCTATCCTAAGTAACACCTGACGGAATTCGAACTGATATGTATAACCAACAGCTAAACAGACTAGTAGGATCTTATTGTTTAGTTGCTCGAGTGAACACTGATGCATAGTAAGAAACTATTATACCAAAATATTTGTCCAAACTGTATATTACACCTTTATCCAAGTGTGAAATATTGATGTATTTTTTCCCTAAATTCCATTCTTACTTTGTTTCGTCAATAAAGGGTATTAGTAGCAAAAAGTTATTTCGTCCGTAAAGGCAAGAGTCTAGCCACCGCGACGGGTGGGAATGGGGGGGGACGAAGCCAGTATTCAGTCGTGTGGGCTGGCGCGGCCTTCTTTCCTTCCGCGTTCTGGGAAACAACCTGCCATCTTGTGCTTCGACCAGTTGTCCGAGGAGTGGTCCGTGGCCTCTTGGACCTCCTCTTATCGCCCCGCACTCGCATCCACTCTCGTTCTGACCCTCGGGGCCTTCAGAGTTGATGAGTGACATATATGTGTACGTATATGACTCGCCATGGTGTCTCTTAGCATATTTATACCTTTAAATGTAAAGACCAGTTCTTAAATCCTCAAGTTGTTTAAACTATCTACTGTAAATTGTTATTTCAAAAAGTCGACACCTTAGCTCATTTGGTAAACTTCTATGTCTATACTGAGATAAGGGTCCCTGGCGTTCGACCTTATGGCATGGTCGTCCGAAAAATTTACTCTTAGGTGAAATGAGGGTTTTCCTCTTCTTAATGTGATGATAGTGGTTGGGGCTAAATGTTGCTGTCTCTTCTAGATGTATTTAAGTAGTTTTTAAGTGCTTATGTTTTATATAATCAGTCGGATTCAGAAAATGCATCCATTAAATACTCAATACATTTTTTGAATAAAACATATCTTAAAAAGCCTTTTTTTTATTTAAAAACTATTTTTAAAAATCACCTTTTATTTTATTAATTTTTTTAAATCTGATAAAGGGGCTTAGTTTTTCACAAACAACACATTATCAAAATAGTTAATCGGTTATAACAAGGAATTTCATGGATTTATTTTTTATTATATACCCGACATCGAACCGGGTACGGTCAAACTGGTCCGAGGCAAAAACATTCCAAAATAAATTTTCGAGCCATACCGAAGGGTCTTGTCGAACTGGTCCGATGGCAAGCTCGCAGTAGCGGCTGGGAGGGTGTTGTCGAACTGGTCCGATGGTTGAAGGACACCCAATTAATAATTGTCAATTGTTTGCAGAGTGGTGTGCAGTGATGTTTTCAATGTTAAGTGAGAGAGGGTGTAAATTAGGGTGCATGAAGGTTTTAAATATTCTAAGGCGGACAAGACACAAACGGGCCAAAAGTGGCGGTGTTCAAGAAGGAAAGGGTGTTCGGCGCATTTATTTACAGGTGACGCGGGTGAACCTACCTAACCTAACCTAACCTCCCTCCCTCCCAACCCATTGTTAATAACCATCGACAATTCAACAGTGGCCTTGCAATCCCTCGCACTGGTCATCGGACCAGTTCGACAACACCCCTTCGAACCCTTATCTCCTCTTCATTGGTGGTTTGAATACAATGCGAGGCTAACGTCTTAAGACCACTGGGCCACCGCTGTTAGTATCGGATGCTAGTAACAATATATATATATATATACTCTCGTCTGTGTCCTTACAGGTTAATTGCACTTATTGAGTAGGAATGTAATAGTTATAATAATGTATAGAAAATGTACCCGAATTTGCGTGAAGAGAGTGGGAAACCATTTAGGAAAAACTACTTTCAGTACACCCAACTGGGATTCGAAACCCGATCTCCTCGTCATTAGCAAGCCAGACTAAATGAGTCGGCACCTAGTCTGCGTGCCCAGCGATACGAGTCTCACATATCATATCAAGTGTCTGTAAACAATCGTACAAATAAAATAACTACCCATTTCTTGAAATAGGTGAAATAATGTTCGTCGGAATGGCTCCATTGATGAGTTCTGTTATTGAATGGCCTTTGTGGTTTTTGTTTTTTAATTTTTTTATACTTTACATCGCCCCCTTAATTCATTCTTTGAATAACATAACTATTACCAGAATGAGTATAGAAAACCCATTAGAATGTAGATAGAAGTGTAGGAGTTTCAATGGTCTTGTATCCGGAGAAGTGTGTCATTGATTTTTGCATGACCCAGTTAGACGGGGCATATTGCCTCGTGTCGCCTATACCTCTATCCCATTCAACCGCCGCGCGACACGTGGCACGGAGTGGTGACGTCACTGAGTCAAGGAACCCTGTGCACGTGTACGCCAACCACCCCCAGCGAGAGGGTTCGTTCTGGGCTTCCAGGTCACTGACTGCGGCGCGTGGCAAAGCCTCCCCCATTCAACCCCTCTTGGTTGTTGACGTCATCAACCCGGGTTTCATTCAATTTCCCTTTCGACTCTTTGAAGCGTCCCTTCTGTCGAGGTCATTGACCCTCCACGTGTCGGCGACCTCCCTCCCTCGATTCCGCTGACGTCATTGGCTCTCCGGCCACACCATTGGTCGGTGCCTTCTACTTATAAAACTAGGTCACTTTCCTTGGCGCGTGTCGGCCAACAACCCCTAAAACTGCCCTTGACGTCATCAGATTCTAAATATAGCTTCCACGTGTTGGGTTGCCCCATTCAACTCATTCTGCCCACTGACGTCACAACCACATTCCCGTTCTGCTCCATTCAAAACTCCCGGAACCCATTGACGCCACCAGAGATCTCGACGCCCATTGGCTGCCGAAGTGCCCCATTCATCTGCTAGGATGCCCATTGACGTCATCGGATTCAACGGCGACGCGGCTTGGCTCGTCCCGATAGCAGTCTTAGGTTGGACTCGGTCTGGACCCGTTTAACGTCGGCACCTGCACCCTTGGATACGTGAGCTCCTGGAAGCCTCGTGTTCGATCCTTGTCGTTCCGTAAGTTGGGCTATCTTCCGGCAGGGTCCTTGCTTCATTTACCACCGAAGTCGTTCCAAAAGGCTAATTGTTCCATATTGAGGTTCCTTTTATGTTACCTTTGCT
>JBCFYV010003386.1:0-18152 GCA_039000515.1 Timema cristinae
ATAGGTGACTTTCCCATGTGTAAAAAAAATTAATTTTCATAAAAAAATTAATCAAAACACATTATTAGCCAGTTAGAGAGTAAATACTCATTTACACTATTTATTAATTTTAAATTTTAAACTTACATGGGTTTATTTATCAGGGGGAAATAGCAAATTGACATTCCTCGAATTAATTTTTTACTTTCAGTTTTTAATCTTTCTTTGAAAATATTAAAATCTGAAATTTACATTTTCAATTTTACAAACGGTTTTACCATAATTGTATATTTAACTCCACTGGATTAATACGTTTCAACCATCGTATGGTAGAATATCTCCACGATATAGTCTGGCGCTTCATCACTGTATAAATGTTTCGACTGGGGCTATAAGCGAAGACTATCGTGGTGATATTTGGTATTATTTATTAATCAGGGTGATACTGTTTTTAGAATTAAAAGGAGCGATAAAATAGCTCAGCTGGTGTGCGTGAAAATTGATTACCCTAGAGATTGAACACACTGATACACTATCAAACACTCTGAGAGAGGAGGGAGGATTTGGATCGAGTGACATCCCTATAAAAGATCGTGTCATTGGTTATTGTAATTTAGTATAATGGATAAATCAACGCGTCCATCCTCACTTACTCTAAGAACTAGGATTTGTGTCTGATTTCTGACAAAGAGTTAAATAAAAATAATTTACCTATAGAATGTATTAAATCATACGCCTGTAGAGATATCAACCGCACTTGGGATTTACTCTCTCCCTCTGCACAGGATGAATTGAAAGATTACAAATATTGTTTGGAACATTATAATAAGGGGATAACACAAATTGATGGACCACCATCTATTAATAAAAATTGTCTACAATGACCAACATCATCATAGACAAAAAAAAATACAACTTGGTGTTATATCTATGTACGTGACCTTTTTTTCAATTTGGATAATGGTCACCCATCGTGGATATGACTGTTCTTTGTTTTCTTTGCAGTTTGTTCCACAATTCTGTTCAGCCATGTCTAATGTCATTGAAGACTTTCAGGGGCTTAAAGATTAGAACAATACGTTAATAATTAGCTATGTGTTGAAGTGTGGTAAATCACTGGATATTTAAGGCCCCAAATCCGTTTTCAAGATTACAGCGTCATATTCAAAAACAATGTGATTGGCTCACACTTAATCATCATGGCCTGCAGTGGAAAGGCGGTAATTTTGGCCACCAATAAATTCAATACACTTTTAAAACTTGATACTCTCGATACTCCTATAATTTATGTTAAGGGGATTAGAAAGAGAAATTTATAATAGAAAGACTAGATAAAAAAAAACTTGTAATTGATATGTTAGACTTGGGGTGTCCTTTTTTTGAAAGATTTGAACCATCATATATATGATAAATGTTTCGGGCATAAATATGAAAAATCTAATTCAATCTGTACGCTTCCAAATGTAAACTTTCTTAGGGAATGGTTTATCAGCGCCACTATAAATTTGCAATAATCATTTTTATTTTTTAGTTTTGAAGCGACACTAGACGAGTATACATCAATGTCTGTTTTTGTACATCCTTTCACACTTATTTTGGCGGGACCATCTATTTGCAGGAAAACTACTTTTATAGAGATTTAAAAAAAAATTTAAAACAGGTGTGCAGTGTGGATAAATTTGATAGAATTATCTTGTGTTTCATCGAGAAAAATTATATTTCACTGAGATTATCTAGTCACGTCACACTACACAAAGGTGTAATGAATAATTTGGATTTTAGAATCAACGGTGGACCTCAACTCCTCGTGTTGGAAGATTTAATGAAAGAAGCCTATTCGAACAAAGTACGTGAACCTTTTAACAAGGGTAGTCACCATATAAACCTATCGGTTATTATAATTACACAAAACCTTTTCCATCAGGGGAGTAAGTTTCATGACATCTCCCTAAATGCATTGTGGTGTTTAAGAAACCGCGGGATCAAACAAAATAAACTATCTAGCTAGGCAAGTTTATCCGGAAAATCCATCTTAAATACAAGGAATATATAGGAAGGCGACGGAATAACCTCACTGATATTTACTCTTCGATCTGAGTCAGAAATCGGACCAACGCCTGTGCTTCAAAACTAACATATTCAACAGTATTTGGAAAGAGTTTGTCCCCTCTAAACTATTAGGTGAAACTAGTCAAGAAAAATAGGCATAAGCTGTTGGTGTCAAAACGGCCAAACCGAAATTGCGCAAAGCTATTCTCAAAGTCGCCAACCTGAAGGTTATAACAACACTTGGCGAATGTGCGCTAAATACATCAAACAATAATATTAAAATTAGTAAAAGAGATAAGCATAAATTAGTAGAGAATAAAAGTTGTATGTGGAAATTGGCTAGTAAGGGTGTTTCGATGAAGCGAAAAATAAATATCGCCGTTCAATCTGGGGGATTCCTAAGCATCATACTACCGGCTATCCTTTCCTCTCTTGTCAGAGCCTTAGTTAAATAATATGTCACAACTTAAACAGATGCTTCTCGTCCCACAAGAACTATTTAATAATAAACGCGATGACAAGTCTTCCGATATAGTACAGATGAAAATATTCTTAGTAGGAAATCTAGAAAAATAGATGAGTATCAAAGATTGGCTAGTTTTAGGAAGCTTCAACAGTGACATTTAACGAACAGGGAGAGAGCGAGACTACTTATAAAGATACCCATCGTGGGCCCCAATGAACCGTTGCTTCAAACTTTAACCACCTGATCTCCGCCAACAAGCGTACATTGTGCACTTACCCCGTTTAACTGCTAAACCGGCGCTACGTATGAAGCAAGAAAACACGCCAGCAGACAACTCTGATCACCGCTCACGACAAACAATATCTTAAGCCTGGCCGTGAATTGCAATTGTTTCCACGGGCCTAAATAGGAGTAGTGCTTAATGCGCAAGCGCGGCCTTGTGAATATTGTTGGAGCTGAAGTGCAAAGTGTGCCCACCCCCATCTTCGTCTGGTACCTATCGGCGTTGTGCGCAGGCGCCAATGAGGTAATCTGAGAAATCATTGGCTGTGAATGACATCACCCCTATGTCATACCTTCCTTCCATATTTCCCCACTGTTACAATCTGAATATAATCAAGTGCCAAGCAATGTTCTTTACTCTTTGATGCCAATAGTTCCAAGGAACATATTAGAATGTAAGTGGTCTAAATGTTGGGGATTCATATAATATTTTTTAATGTTACATAAGTGGCTAGGGTCTGCCTTTAACTATAAATATGTAGCCATCTCTTTTTGCATTTCAAGAAGTTAACTTTGATTTATATTATGTTTTTTTACGCTTGAATATTATTATTTCTGAGTTGATAATCTGTTGCGAAAATAGTTTTAATAATATCTGTTTATTACGGATAATCTTGTTGTTTTGAGACTACATAAATAAACGACCTTTGATCCTTCCGATCATGTGGAGTTTGTCGTTATAGTTTTGGTCAGAGGGTTAGGTCTTAACGCAAATTATTTTTAGATATGAACCAGGGGTTGGCCACGATTAAGCTGGTATAATGTTAGTGTTGAAGGAAAGGAATATCCTTAATTAAAATAACTCTTTTTCCATATGCAATTTATTGACGAGTCAGTCGTAACACATTTGAATTGGATTAACACACATATATTTCTTATAGAATTCATATTATCATGTTGTATATTACGGGCATAATCCCTAGTTTTTTATTGTAATATTTCTATGTTGCCAATTGATATTTGCACTTGCCCCTGAGATTAGTAATTTCTAAATTAATTATAATTTTCTTAAATTGGAGAGTTATTCATATATTGTTTATATGTCAAATATCTTGCGTAGAACTCGCAGTCTTAATACATTTTGTGTTATTATAAATTTATATTTTAACTGTTATAAATAAACTAGCCGAGAGGCCAATATTATCACTATTCATGGTTTTGCTTAATGTCAGGGCTTTATTTAACTTGAACACTAGACCCCTTATGTTGTTAAATGGGTAGGTCCAGTCAAGTGGGTTTGGTTAGGTAGGGCAGTTATCATTAAAGATCCTGATGATTAACTCGTGTATTTCCTTTTGTGCGACACCTTCGCTGCGGTGGTATTCTGGGCGTCCCTGGTTGGATAGGGAAAGGACGCTACCACCAATGGGGGATGGTTGACCAAGTATTAAGACGTAGACTGGTCAACCTTGCACGAGTTATCTGAAAAGTAAAAAATAAATCTACCTTCAGTTAGAAGACAACAGGTTTCACCTGGATTCCTGTCAGACGAGGTCACGTACGGAAGCCCACCCATTAAAGACTCACCAAAGAAGGTGGGCGAGGAGTGGGTGGAGGCGAAATCCTATTTTGTGCCTCGATCAGAATCTGATGAAATCGAAACAGGTTCCTCCGACATATTCGTTACCATAGCCGGAAAATTTTATTACCGTACGTACACAGGAGATTGTCTACATACCATGTATTTGGAATTAGGTAAGTAAGGAACAATTTTAAAATTGGCAATTCGAGTTTTACCGTAAAGGATACCGATATCTACCTGGGTAACACACACTATAAGGGTACGCCAGGACTGTGGGAGTTGTTGACGAAAAGAAACGTAAATAAAGATATAATTACAGACAATGATTTAAAAAAATATAAAGACATACTAACTACAACGAGCACTCATCGTCAAAACGTTGATCCTGACGGAAAAATAAACGTCTAGTAGAAGTTTGAAAGATAAAACAATCATTTTGAAACTGTTTTTGGGCAGACCTCGTTGTAACACACTCAGATGAGTGCCGCGTTAAGGAAATTCTATTACAATCTATTTCAGCGTTGGCATTTTCATCTTCCGGAAAACTTCAAAAGTCTAGTCGAGTATATAAAATAAAAGTAAACGAATATTTAAACGGGCGGGACGCGTACACTTTTCACCGCAGTTTAAGAAAAAGGTTTTCACGTAACCCGCACAGAGTGAACAATATGGACGATGTGTAGGAGATACATTTAGTAGATATGAGAGCTTTAAAAAAGGGCAACAATGGGCTCAATTATCTTATAAACATTATTGACGTGTTTTAAAAGTACGCGTGGTCTATACCTCTTAATACAAAATCAGGTACAGGCATCACTTTTGCTATAAAACGGGGTTTTAAAGGAAAAAGGTAGAACCCGCCCCCCCCCTCCTTTCGATTCAGTCGGACAAGGGTAGGGAATTTTTTAAATAATAAATTTAGAGCCTTTGTAATGTTATTGATTTGCCCCTAAAGAATATGTGAGAGCATTGACAATAATATCGTCCTAATTTTATAAACATATCTTATTTCATTTAAATTATAATCTATTACATGGCGCTTGAAGCACTTTTTCTTCCAAGAAGGTACACGTTACTGTAAGTGACGTCAGAGTATACCAGCCAAATCAAGTTGACAATATAAGATTTTTAAATAATAACTTCCTTTCTCGAATGATCGAATAGAGATTTAAAAAGTAACTTGAGTCAGTTTCCGGCTCTGGAACCTCCTAGTAAAACCGAGATGTTTTTGTCTTGTATTTTAATTTTTTATAACACGACCTTCTCGAAGCTTCCATGAGCAATGAATATATATATATATACAAAGAATGGTGCAATGTAAGGGCACTAGCACTAGGAGTCCAGTCCTTAAAGTACTCGGGACTACAACTCCTGTCCGCGATCCCTACGATCGTACTATAGGTCGCGTAAATAGTTCGCCGACGACATGATCTATTTTCTCTAGAAATAAACCGAGATTTAGAAATAAAAACATGTCAACATAATAAGTGTGTATTAATTAATACAATATTCTAATCATCAGTAAACTCTTCAATTAGTGCTCGACCACGGGGCGAAATAAACAGAAACATCATACCTTTTTGAAACAAGCGGGCGTTCATTTTTATCATTTGCATAATCCAGACATAAAGGGGGCTGTCATGGAACTTTTCAATAGCAATCTGAAAAACTAAAATGTGGAGATATTTCACCGCATTTAACACTCACAACTACGTCGATGTGCTGGACAAGCTAGTTCAAAATTCTGACGCTAGTGTCCAATCGACCATAGGAACGGCTCCAGCGTCAGTCAAGCCTATTCATGTACTTAAAATACTACTACGACTCCGAAAACAGTAGGATAAAATTTAAACTGGGAAAATTTTGTTCAAGGTGGGGGATCTTGTGTGCATAATTAAAGAAAACATATATTTGACAAAGGATAAGAGGCTAATTTTACCCGTGAATTATTTAGAGGGTTTAAAGTAATTCCTAGACTTCCCCAACGAGTCTATTCGTTACAGGATCTCCAGGGGCACCCAATTGACGGATCTTTTTATAACTAAGAACTATTCCGATAATTTAAAAAAAACTTGGACATGGGAATTGAACCAGAAAACTTTGGCTTAGTACACCAATATTCTAACCACTGAGCTATCCAGGAATCGTCCCCTGTTTAGGGGTAATTCTGCACTCATATTTTAAGGTGAGTGTATGATGGACATGTGTAAATCGTCGGCTACAAATGTGATTTTATTAAGATCGCGAGCTATCAGATAACGCAGACACCTTCAACTCGGCAGTTGGATTATTGCTGCCATTTGTACAATTATTATAATTGTAAGGGATTGCATATTTAAGAATAAAATAGGCGAGTCTAACATTAGTGCTTTTAAGTAAGGAATTCTAAATCAAGATATCATATTCATATTTACGCACGTCCATCATAGACTCTGCCTTAAAATATAAGTGAAGAATGACCTTGGACACGGGACGATTCTTGGATATCTCAGTGCTTAGAACATTTTCGTACTAAAACAAAGGTCCCGTTTTCGATTCCCAAGTCAAGGTGTCAATTTTCTAAATGAAATGTTGATGGAGAATTCCTCACTAAAAAGCATAAATAATAGCTTCGCCTATTTGATTCCCAACTAAGAACTAGTTCAGGTTTGTCCTCCGACAATGTTTCAATTAGATAAAATAGTACAGAGTAAGAATATTAAGGGCATTTAACATCATCTAGTCAAGTGGAAAGGACACGTTAGTTATTTTAACAGATGGGTACATGCGTCAGACATAGCACTGCCGTCGGATACGAGCGCTGATCAATACACTCTCTTACTATACGACAACATTGGCACAATCCATACGGCTGGATCCGATTGGTCCAAACGTCGTAGTGACCCAAGTGGGTCGTGATTTGTTTCCTCAAACAGATTTAGCATCCTTTAAGGTGCTTTATATTAAAATTAAGAGCTCGATAAATGATAAAGGTGATCTTGAGGTTCTAATATCTAAATTCCAATGGTATATTCTTCGTGATCAAACAATGTTAAGAGAGATAATGAAACAAAAGGGTGCATGGAACCCCATAACCACACGATTCAAAAACACTTTTCTTTTACGGTGACGAAAATTAAATTTACAATAGAAATTCCAATTCGTCTCTATGTGGGCATAAGTGATTTAATTACGACCATTTGAAACAAACTACCCAACATAGAGTCGATTAATGCGGTTAATAGATATGAGGGATTTAATGGATGGATATTAAGGGGGTCTTTTAGGAACTTATTCGTAAACTAGCCGGCTCTAGTATATTCGAAACAGAGTCTGCCTTTGTGTGCACATACATTATATTACCACAATTAATAGGGGACTCCTATGTAAGATAAATTAGAATCAAAAAGTTTCCTCCCATCACCGCACATCACGTGTTCTCTCGTATATTCTATTTTCCCGTCGAGAAATGTCATTTTAACTCTTGTACACAAAGTGTTTAAGTCTATTCTTATAGAGTGTGTTGGTGAAAGTGGGGAATTTTTGATCGGGTCCATATTAAACATATGGAATGTAGAAAATGTTAACATGATACAGGAAGTGTTATTATTATTACTATTATTATTAGTACCGCGTCTTACTACCTGTTCGGGTTATACGCACTTACTCTAATGTGTAATAGTAGGATGATTGTGAGATGAAATGGAGGACCTACAGTTTAACGTGGGATCCGAACCACGGTGGAGGCCTGTCATTCCCCACATTCACAAGTTGTGATTAATACACGTCTTGTCAGAGGTGAAGGAAGGGTTTGGCCATCAGATAAATCTGTGCCGGGACCGAGGATTGAACCCTGGCCGCCAGGAATAAGTCTGACAACTTATCCCTAGACCACCAGGAATCCAATATACAGACAGTGATTGTAGTCAATGTTACCTTAATACAGATAGTGAGTGTAGTCAATGTTACCTTGATACAGATAGTGAGTGAAGTCAATGTTACCTTGATACAAATAGTGAGTGTAGTCAATGTTACCTTGATACAGATAGTGAGTGTAGTCAATGTTACCTTGATACAGATAGTGAATGTAGTCAATGTTACCTTGATACAGATAGTGAGTGTAGTCAATGTTACCTTGATACAGATAGTGAGTGTAGTCAATGTTACCTTGATATAGATAGTGAGTGTAATCAATGTTACCTTGATATAGATAGTGAGTGTAGTCAATGTTACCTTGATATAGATAGTGAGTGTAATCAATGTTACCTTGATATAGATAGTGAGTGTAGTCAATGTTACCTTGATATAGATAGTGAGTGTAATCAATGTTACCTTGATATAGATAGTGAGTGTAGTCAATGTTACTTGATATAGATAGTGAGTGTAGTCAATGTTACCTTGATACAGATAGTTAGTGTAGTCAATGTTACCTTGATACAGATAGTTAGTGTAGTCAATGTTACCTTGATATAGATAGTTAGTGTAGTCAATGTTACCTTATACAGATAGTTAGTGTAGTCAATGTTACCTTGATATAGATAGTGAGTGTAGTCAATGTTACCTTGATATAGATAGTGAGTGTAGTCAATGTTACCTTGATACAGATAGTTAGTGTAGTCAATGTTACCTTGATATAGATAGTGAGTGTAATCAATGTTACCTTGATATAGATAGTGAGTGTAGTCAATGTTACCTTGATATAGATAGTGAGTGTAGTCAATGTTACCTTGATATAGATAGTGAGTGTAGTCAATGTTACCTTGATATAGATAGTGAGTGTAGTCAATGTTACCTTGATACAGATAGTTAGTGTAGTCAATGTTACCTTGATATAGATAGTGAGTGTAATCAATGTTACCTTGATATAGATAGTGAGTGTAGTCAATGTTACCTTGATATAGATAGTGAGTGTAGTCAATGTTACCTTGATACAGATAGTGAGTGTGAATCAATGTTACCTTGATACAGATAGTGAGTGTAGTCAATGTTACCTTGATACAGATAGTGAGTGTAGTCAATGTTACCTTGATACAGATAGTGAGTGTAGTCAATGTTACCTTGATACAGATAGTGACTGTAGTCAGTGTTACCTTGATACAGATAGTGACTGTAGTCAGTGTTACCTTGATACAGATAGTGAGTGTAGTCAATGTTACCTTGATATAGATAGTGAGTGTAGTCAATGTTACCTTGATACAGATAGTTAGTGTAGTCAATGTTACCTTGATACAGATAGTGAGTGTAGTCAATGTTACCTTGATACAGATAGTTAGTGTAGTCAATGTTACCTTGATATAGATAGTGAGTGTAGTCAATGTTACCTTGATACAGATAGTTAGTGTAGTCAATGTTACCTTGATATAGATAGTGAGTGTAGTCAATGTTACCTTGATACAGATAGTGACTGTAGTCAATGTTACCTTGATACAGATAGTTAGTGTAGTCAATGTTACCTTGATACAGATAGTTAGTGTAGTCAATGTTACCTTGATACAAATAGTTAGTGTAGTCAATGTTACCTTGATACAGATAGAGACTGTAGTCAATGTTACCTTGATACAGATAGTTAGTGTAGTCAATGTTACCTTGATACAGATAGTGACTGTAGTCAATGTTACCTTGATACAGATAGTTAGTGTAGTCAATGTTACCTTGATACAGATAGTGAGTGTAGTCAATGTTACCTTGATACAGATAGTGACTGTAGTCAATGTTACCTTGATACAGATAGTTAGTGTAGTCAATGTTACCTTTATACAGATAGTTAGTGTAGTCAATGTTACCTTGATACAGATAGTGAGTGTAGTCAATGTTACCTTGATATAGATAGTGAGTGTAGTCAATGTTACCTTGATACAGATAGTGAGTGTAGTCAATGTTACCTTGATACAGATAGTGACTGTAGTCAATGTTACCTTGATACAGATAGTTAGTGTAGTCAATGTTACCTTGATACAGATAGTGAGTGTAGTCAATGTTACCTTGATATAGATAGTGAGTGTAGTCAATGTTACCTTGATATAGATAGTGAGTATAGTCAATGTTACCTTGATACAGATAGTTAGTGTAGTCAATGTTACCTTGATATAGATAGTGAGTGTAGTCAATGTTACCTTGATACAGATAGTTAGTGTAGTCAATGTTACCTTGATACAGATAGTTAGTGTAGTCAATGTTACCTTGATATAGATAGTTAGTGTAGTCAATGTTACCTTGATACAGATAGTGAATGTAGTCAATGTTACCTTGATACAGATAGTGACTGTAGTCAGTGTTACCTTGATACAGATAGTGACTGTAGTCAGTGTTACCTTGATACAGATAGTTAGTGTAGTCAATGTTACCTTGATATAGATAGTGAGTGTAATCAATGTTACCTTGATATAGATAGTGAGTGTAATCAATGTTACCTTAATACAGATAGTGAGTGTAGTTAATGTTACCATGATATAGATAGTGAGTGTAGTCAATGTTACCTTGATATAGATAGTGAGTGTAGTCAATGTTACCTTGATACAGATAGTTAGTGTAGTCAATGTTACCATGATATAGATAGTGAGTGTAGTCAATATTACCATGATACAGATAGTGAGTGTAGTCAATGTTACCTTGATACAGATAGTTAGTGTAGTCAATGTTACCTTGATATAGATAGTGAGTGTAGTCAATGTTACCTTGATATAGATAGTTAGTGTAGTCAATGTTACCTTGATACAGATAGTGAGTGTAGTCAATGTTACCTTGATACAGATAGTGAGTGTAGTCAATGTTACCTTGATACAGATAGTGAGTGTAGTCAATGTTACCTTGGTACAGATAGTGACTGTAGTCAGTGTTACCTTGATACAGATAGTGACTGTAGTCAGTGTTACCTTGATACAGATAGTGAGTGTAGTCAATGTTACCTTGATACAGATAGTGAGTGTAGTCAATGTTACCATGGTATAGATAGTGAGTGTAATCAATGTTACCTTAATACAGATAGTGAGTGTAGTTAATGTTACCATGATATAGATAGTGAGTGTAGTCAATGTTACCTTGATACAGATAGTTTAGTGTAGTCAATGTTACCTTGATATCAGATAGTGATGTAGTCAATGTTACCTTGATACAGATAGTAGTGTAGTCAATGTTACCTTGATACAGATAGTGAGTGTAGTCAATGTTACCTTGATACAGATAGTTAGTGTAGTCAATGTTACCTTGATACAGATAGTGAGTGTAGTCAATGTTACCTTGATACAGATAGTGATGTAGTCAATGTTACCTTGATACAGATAGTGAGTGTAGTCAATGTTACCTTGTAAGATAGATGTAGTCAGTTTACCTGATAGTGTATGTATCATGTTACCTTGATACAGATAGTGAGTGTAGTCAATGTTACCTTGATATAGATAGTGAGTGTAGTCAATGTTACCTTGATACAGATAGTGAGTGTAGTCAATGTTACCTTGATACAGATAGTTAGTCAGATGTTACCTTGATACAGATAGTGATGTAGTCAATGTTACCTTGATACAGATAGTGAGTGTAGTCATGTTACCTTGAATACAGATAGTGAGTGTAGTCAATGTTACCTTGATACAGATAGTGAGTGTAGTCAATGTTACCTTGATACAGATAGTGATGTAGTATGTTACCTTGATACAGATAGTGAGTGTAGTCAATGTTACCTTGATACAGATAGTGAGTGTAGTCAATGTTACCTTGATACAGATAGTGATGTAGTCAATGTTACCTTGATACAGATAGTGAGTGTAGTCAATGTTACCTTGATACAGATAGTGAGTGTAGTCAATGTTACCTTGATACAGATAGTGAGTGTATCAATGTTACCTATACAGAGTAGTGTAGTCAATGTTACCTTGATACAGATAGTGATGTAGTCAATGTTACCTGATACAGATAGTGTAGTTACTTGATCAATGTGTTCAACTTGATACGATAGTGAGTGTAGTCAAGTTACTTATACAGATAGTAGTGTAGTCATGTTACCTTATACGATGTGAGTGTAGTCAGTTACCTTGATACAGATAGTGATGTATCAATGTTACTTAAAGATAGTGTGTAGTCATGTTACCTTGATACAGATAGTGATGTAGTCAATGTTACTTATACAGATAGTGGTGTAGTCAATGTTACCTTGATACAGATATGTGTAGTCAATGTTACCTTATACAGAAGGAGTGAGTCATGTTACCTTATACAGATAGTGAGTGTAGTCATTTACCTGATACAGATAGTGGTGTAGTCAATGTTACCTTATAAGATAGTGAGTGTAGTCAATGTACCTTGATACAGATAGTGATGTAGTCAATGTTACCTTATAAGATAGTGAGTGTAGTCAGTGTACCTTGATACAGATATGATGTATCATGTACCTATACAGATAGGAGTGTGTACTAATGTTAACCTTATACAGATAGTGAGTGTAGTCATGTTACCTTGATCAGATAGTGATGTGTCAAGTTACTTATACAGATAGTGAGTGTAGTCATGTTACTTATACAGATAGTGAGTGTAGTCATGTACTTGATACGATAGTGAGTGTAGTCATGTTACTTATACAGATAGTGAGTGTAGTCATGTTACCTTGATACAGTAGTGATGTATCAATGTTCCTTATAAGAATGAGTGTAGTCAATGTTACCTGATACAGATAGTGATGTAGTCATGTTACCTTATAAGATAGTGAGTGTAGTCAGTTACTTGATACAGTAGTGTGTAGTCAATGTTACCTTATACAGTAGTGAGTGTAGTCAATGTTACCTTGATAGATAGTGATGTAGTCAATGTTACCTTATAAGATAGTGAGTGTAGTCATGTTACTTATACAGATAGTGAGTGTAGTCATGTTACCTTGATAAGATAGTGATGTAGTCAATGTTACCTTATAAGATAGTGAGTGTGTCAATGTTACCTTATACAGATAGTGATGAGTCATGTTACCTAACGATAGTGTACTGTAGAAATATGTTACCTTGATACAGAAGTGGTGTAGTCAATGTTACCTTATACAGATGTGAGTGTAGTCATTTACCTATACGATATGAGTGTAGTCTGTTCCTTATCGATAGTGATGTAGTCATGTACCTTGATACAGATAGTATGTATCATGTACCTTATACAGATATGGTGTGTCATGTTCTGATACATAGGTGTAGCAATGTACCTTATAAATTGTGAGTCATGTCTTATACTGTGATGTAGTCATTTACTTAACAGATAGTGATGTAGTCAGTTACCTATAATATGAGTGTACAATGTTACCTTATACAGATGTGATGTAGTCATACCTTATCAGATATGAGTGTATCGTTACTTACAGATAGTGATGTGTCAGTTACCTTAATACAGATGTGAGTGTAGTCAATGTTACTTGATACATAGTGATGTAGTCATGTACCTTATAAATAGGAGTGTAGTCGTGTTACCTTGATACGTAAAAAAAAAAAAAAAAAAAAAAAAAAAAAAAAAAAAAAAAAAAAAAAAAAAAAAAAAAAAAAAAAAAAAAAAAAAAAAAAAAAAAAAAAAAAAAAAAAAAAAAAAAAAAAAAAAAAAAAAAAAAAAAAAAAAAAAAAAAAAAAAAAAAAAAAAAAAAAAAAAAAAAAAAAAAAAAAAAAAAAAAAAAAAAAAAAAAAAAAAAAAAAAAAAAAAAAAAAAAAAAAAAAAAAAAAAAAAAAAAAAAAAAAAAAAAAAAAAAAAAAAAAAAAAAAAAAAAAAAAAAAAAAAAAAATTTTTTTTTTTTTTTTTTTTTTTTTTTTTTTTTTTTTTTTTTTTTTTTTTTTTTTTTTTTTTTTTTTTTTTTTTTTTTTTTTTTTTTTTTTTTTTTTTTTTTTTTTTTTTTTTTTTTTTTTTTTTTTTTTTTTTTTTTTTTTTTTTTTTTTTTTTTTTTTTTTTTTTTTTTTTTTTTTTTTTTTTTTTTTTTTTTTTTTTTTTTTTTTTTTTTTTTTTTTTTTTTTTTTTTTTTTTTTTTTTTTTTTTTTTTTTTTTTTTTTTTTTTTTTTTTTTTTTTTTTTTTTTTTTTTTTTTTTTTTTTTTTTTTTTTTTTTTTTTTTTTTTTTTTTTTTTTTTTTTTTTTTTTTTTTTTTTTTTTTCAGATAGTGGTGTATCAATGTTACCTTGATACAGATAGTGAGTGTAGTCAATGTTACCTTGATAAGATAGTGAGTGTAGTCAATGTTACCTTGATACAGATAGTGAGTGTAGTCATGTTACCTTGATACAGATAGTGAGTGTAGTCATTTACCTTGATACAGATAGTTAGTGTAGTCATGTTACCTTGAACAGATAGTGAGTGTAGTCATGTTACTTGATACAGATAGTGAGTGTAGTCAATGTTACCTTGATACAGATAGTGATGTAGTCAATGTTACCTTGATACAGATAGTGAGTGTAGTCAATGTTACCTTGATACAGATAGTATGTAGTCAATGTTACCTTGATACAGATGTGAGTGTAGTAATGTTACTTGATACAGATAGTGAGTGTAGTCAATGTTACTTGATACAGATAGTGATGTAGTCAATGTTACCTTGAAAGATAGTGAGTGTAGTCAATGTTACTTGATACAGATAGTGAGTGTAGTCAATGTTACCTGATAGATAGTAGTGTAGTCAATGTTACCTTGATACAGATAGTGAGTGTAGTCAGTGTTACCTTGATACAGATAGGGTGTAGTCATGTTACCTTATACAGATAGTGAGTGTATCAATGTTACCTTGATACAGATAGTGAGTGTAGTCATGTTACCTTGATACAGATAGTGAGTGTAGTCAATTTACTGATACGATAGTAGTGTAGTCAATGTTACTTGATACAGATATGAGTGTAGTCAATGTTACCTTGATACAGATAGTGAGTGTAGTCAATGTTACCTTGATACAGATAGTGAGTGTAGTCAATGTTACCTTGATACAGATAGTGAGTGTAGTCAATGTTACCTTGATACAGATATAGTGTAGTCAATGTTACCTTGATACAGATAGTGAGTGTAGTCATGTTACCTTGATACAGATAGTGAGTGTAGTCAATGTTACCTTGATACAGATAGTGAGTGAGTCAATGTTACCTGATAAGATAGTGAGTGTAGTCAATGTTCCTGAAGATAGTGAGTGTATCATGTTACCTGTACGTAGTGAGTGTAGCATGTTACCTTGATACAGATAGTGAGTGTAGTCATGTTACCTTGATACAGATAGTGAGTGTAGTCAATGTTACCTTGATACAGATAGTGAGTGTAGTCAATGTTACCTTGATACAGATAGTGAGTGTAGTCATGTTACCTTGATACAGATAGTGAGTGTAGTCAATGTTACCTTGATACAGATAGTGAGTGTAGTCATGTTACCTTGATACAGATAGTGAGTGTAGTCAATGTTACCTTGATACAGATAGTGAGTGTAGTCAATGTTACCTTGATACAGATAGTGAGTGTAGTCAATGTTACCTTGATACAGATAGTGAGTGTAGTCAATGTTACCTTGATACAGATAGTGAGTGTAGTCAATGTTACCTTGATACAGATAGTGAGTGTAGTCAATGTTACCTTGATACAGATAGTAGTGTAGTCAATGTTACCTTGATACAGATAGTGAGTGTAGTCAATGTTACCTTGATACAGATAGTGAGTGTAGTCAATGTTACCTTGATACAGATAGTGAGTGTATCAATGTTACCTTGATACAGATAGTGAGTGTAGTCAATGTTACCTTGATACAGATAGTGAGTGTAGTCATGTTACCTTGATACAGATAGTGAGTGTAGTCAATGTTACCTTGATACAGATAGTGAGTGTAGTCAATGTTACCTTGATACAGATAGTGAGTGTAGTCAATGTTACCTTGATACAGATAGTGAGTGTAGTCAATGTTACCTTGATACAGATAGTGAGTGTAGTCAATGTTACCTTGATACAGATATGAGTGTAGTCAATGTTACCTTGATACAGATAGTGAGTGTAGTCATGTTACCTTGATACAGATAGTGACTGTAGTCAATGTTACCTTGATACAGATAGTGAGTGTAGTCAATGTTACCTTGATACAGATAGTGAGTGTAGTCAATGTTACCTTGATACAGATATGAGTGAGTCAATGTTACCTTGATACAGATAGTGAGTGTAGTCAGTTACCTTGATACAGATAGTGATGTAGTCAATGTTACCTTGATACAGATAGTGAGTGTAGTCAATGTTACCTTAATACAGATAGTGAGTGTAGTCAATGTTACCTTGATACAGATAGTGATGTAGTCAATGTTACCTTGATACAGATAGTGAGTGTAGTCAATGTTACCTTGATACAGATAGTGAGTGTAGTCAATGTTACCTTGATACAGATAGTGAGTGTAGTCAGTGTTACCTTGATACAGATAGTGAGTGTAGTCATGTTACCTGATACAGATAGTGAGTGTAGTCAATGTTACCTTGATACAGATAGTGAGTGTAGTCAATGTTACCTTGATACAGATAGTGAGTGTAGTCAATGTTACCTTATACAGATAGTGAGTGTAGTCAGTGTTACCTTGATACAGATAGTGATGTAGTCAATGTTACCTTGATACAGATAGTGAGTGTAGTCATGTTACCTTGATACAGATAGTGACTGTAGTCAATGTTACCTTGATACAGATAGTGAGTGTAGTCAATGTTACCTTGATACAGATAGTGAGTGTAGTCAATGTTACCTTGATACAGATAGTGAGTGTAGTCAATGTTACCTTGATACAGATAGTGAGTGTAGTCAATGTTAAACCCTTTATACAGATAGTGACTGTAGTCAATGTTACCGTGATATAGATAGTGAGTGTAGTCAGTGTTACCTTAATACAGATAGTGAGTGTAGTCAGTGTTACCTTGATACAGATAGTGACTGTAGTCAATGATTACCGTGATATAGATAGTGAGTGTAGTCAATGTTACCTTGATACAGATAGTGAGTGTAGTCAATGTTACCTTGATACAGATAGTGAGTGTAGTCAGTGTTACCTTGATACAGATAGTGACTGTAGTCAGTGTTACCTTGATACAGATAGTGAGTGTAGTCAATGTTACCTTGATACAGATAGTGAGTGTAGTCAATGTTACCTTGATACAGATAGTGATGTAGTCAAGTTTCCTGATACATAGTAGTTATCAATTTTCCTTGAACAGAAATGAGTGGACAATTTACCTTGAACGAATGAGTTCATGTTACCTTTATACAGATATGACGGACATGTTACCTTGATACAATAGTGATGTATCAAGTACCTATACAGATAGTGATTTCATTTTACCTTTTATAAGAAGATGTATCAATGTTACCTTGATACGAAGTGATGTAACAGTGTTACCTTTTACAGAATGACTGTACAGTGTTACCTGAAACAGATAGTAGGGAAAATCAATGTTCCTGATACAATAGTGAGTTATCAGTTACCTTAAAGAAAGTGATGTAGTCAATGTTACCTTTAAAACAGATATGATGTAGCAAGTTACCTTAAAAATAAATGACTGTAGTCAAAGTTACCGGATATAGAAGTGAGGTATCATGTTACCTTTAAACAGATAGGATGTACAGTGTTACCTTGATACAGATAGTACTGAGTCAATGTTACCGTGAAAAGATAGTGATGTAGTCAATGTTACCTTTAACAGAAGTGATGTAGTCAATTTTACCTTTTAACAATGGAGGTATCAGTGTTTCCTTGGTACAGAAGTGAGTGATCTGTTTCCTTATACAGATATAGGTATCAATGTTACCTTGATACAAAAGGATGAGCAATGTTACCGATACAGAAGTGATGTACAACCCCCTCCCGCACTCCTGGGGAAACATCGAAGGGGTGGAAAAACAACATTTTGGGCCGGGGCATTCTGGGATCGTAAGTTTC
>JBCFYV010003386.1:18252-41939 GCA_039000515.1 Timema cristinae
TTTCAAAAAAATTTTTTTTTGTGTATAAATTTTATTTTATTACGGGGAGTCCCATTTGATATGCTTTTTTACTCAAAATTTGGGTACGGGTACAAAACGGTACAAAAACTAGTACTAAACTTTTGGCATCAAAAGGTTCTAAATTCAAAAGTGGTACTACAGCTTAATGGACGTCTAGCTGACTGGAATAGAATAAGCTAATTTTTTCTGCCCGAGAGTGTGATTGTATCTTGACGTTATGTCTCCCCACGTTTAGTCAAACTTGGTCGCCTACACACTTTACGGTCCGGCACTACACTTCTTTATCTCTCTCAATTCTTGGAAAAAAGTTTGCTTGCTGCCTTTACTGATTACCGGTCGCGGTCGCCAGTCTCCCAATTGTTTAAACAAACCAGTATTCTGCCAACCTGATGGCTGGAATCCACCAGTTTGTATAACGTTAGCAACGCCATCTATTTTAGAGCTGAAAGCTCAACACAACACCGCAGAGAGGGTAGGCAGGGCCTTAACCGATTTCCACCAAACAAGTTTCAAACGGTTTCTAACTAGGCAAACAATTTGTGACGGCTTTATTATGATTAAAAAAAAAAGCAAAATAAAATTACTGCATCGAAATTTTGGTTCACATATTTACTTGGTCGTTTCTTATCCGATTTTGACCAAGCCGGCCGACGAAAACATGTGGTCCACTTAAATAGGCTAAGGATATATTCATTCAAAGCTGTACCGCGAGAAGAATTGACCGATCACTGTTATCAGGATCGAGGTGAGAGTACAAAGATACTGACACTTCCTTGACGTCTCAAACAACTATCATCAATTTAACGAGGCCAACTGGTGTAAATATCTACAATAAAGAATAGATGCCACCAGATACACCTTAAATTATTACGGTCTGGAGCAAATGCATCGCTACCAACAGAGCCAATACAGATAATTGATCAGCATCAAGATACCAACTGAGAACACAGAATAAAGAATTCACTGCTAACCATGGAGTATTGATAATATCCATTACCAAGTTGGCTTTAGCTAAAGAAAGAAAATTCAAAATACACATTTTCCTATTGCCCGTTTGTATTATATCCATTGTCCGTATGGTTATGTGTATTGTGTATACTAGGGTACTATTGTATTTAATGAGTGAAAGAAATACATGTACACATATTATTATTATTACTAAAGTAAAGAGTAGTAATAGCCCGGGTATAATCAGGAACTGCGAACATGGGACTAACTATGTTATAGGTATTTAAATAATCTTTGTGGCGTTATGACGGTGAGGCCACAAGAGCATGACGTTATTAATTGAATAAATTAGGTTTGATGAATTATTAATATTCTGTGACGTTAAAAGAGTATGACGTTTGAGGAAAGGGTGTAGCTTTGTTAATCCGCGTACGGACAGCGCGGGGCAGCTCGCTTCGCAAGCCTCACACTGTCCGGACCTGAAATGCTCGCCCTGAGGCATGTGTTGCGAGCCGTGTGTGCTTGTCGGTAAACTAGTCGTGCTCAAAGGCACCTCACTGTGAGCGTAACGCCTCGTGTGGACGGGTCTGTTGTTGCCTCGCTCCGAACTTCACACGCACCATGGACGACAATGACGCTCTACGTCAAGTAATTTCGACGTTATGAGAGTAATCGTTTATTATGGGATGCGAAGAGTTCGAATAATACAATAAAAATAAGAGAGAGGATGCATGGCGTGAAATTTCCGTCGAAGTAAATATTCCTGTTAAAGAACTGAAAAAAAAGGTCAATTTGCTCTTGGGATCTTACAGACGGGAGAAATCAAGAGAGAGAACGAGCAGAGTTACTAGATCAGGTTAATGTATTACAAATTAAAGAAGTGAAGCGTCTATCTATCATAATTTAATGTAATTTGTATTGTACATATTAGTTAATATACGAAGTACCTTTAAAAATTTGCTAAGATATTATGGTGAGCATTTATTAAATTTGGCGTTCATTTCAATTGCTACCTTAATTAGAATCACAAATACAACATTATTTTCAGGTGCAGACGATATCTACACATCAAAATGGTTTGCGTATACATGGTTTAGATTTCTTAAGGACAAAAATATACCAAGTAACACTACAGATAGCATGTCAGATGTAAGTATATTTATATCTACAATTGACTTTGCTAGCGAAGAACACAAGGCGTAGTATTAACCACTACTTACTTACTTACCTATTGTGTTTTTACGATAGCTCTGTGTACAATTGTACTGTGTACAAAATATTATTTGAATTCCTTGCCCTAAATATATCGTAACTAATTTTAATAGTTATTTTGGCATGAAATTGCACCGTTTGTTGCAAAATGTTCAACTAGATGTCGTATCTTTGTGGCCGTGTTGCCTGCTCTTCTAGGTGTGTTACCAATAGGTTTGTAGTCGATTGGATTATTCTATATTCCTCCATCTACCTGGAATGAGCTGTCCTTTTTCTTCTCTGTCGAATGTCCCATTTGGTGTGTAAAGATTCTTTGAGGCAAATCGTTTACATAGAAAATTATGTAGATACATCACTGTTAAAAACAACCTTCTTAGCTTTCTCTGGTCTTAGTAATATTGGTTTCCTAAGAACTCAAAATACTGAACTAGCTATTACCAAAGGCATTTCTCTACAACTCAGTGGCCCTGGACAAGCGATAGTTTAAATATGCTTTCAATTTGAACCATTCGGTGGAGATCCTCTGAATGGTTTAATAGTGTAATTATTTAATTCAAATTGCTTGATCATGTAAGGAACTTCTATAGCGTAGGGAAATTGTAATATTTTTTGGTTCTGGTCAATTCATTCTTTTGCCTTCTAACTTTATATATAATTGTGTGTTTTTTGAAGACACCGCCATCTGATATTCTACCAGGGTACCCAACGTTGACATATAAAAAATTAAATTTGCATCCACTAAAGCTAAAAAAACTATACTGAAAAAGTTCTTGTAATTATGGAAATTCAGGTTCCACTGTGCCATGGTGCTTGTATCATAACTTGCTTTCCATCCATAGCGCCCAATGCATGAGGGAAATTCCACATCTTTTCAAAATCTTCAGCAATTTATAACCATTGTTCTTCTGAAGAGGGTACCTGGAATAAAAACAAAAAATTTATAAAGTTCATCATTGTTTCAGAATTACAAGATCTTCTTGAAGAGACTCAAGATAATTCGAACGCTATTAAATCGACCGTGGGCACAACCACAACATCGACTTCACAGAGTGCAGTTACTTCAACACCAACTTCTTCTTTAACAGGACCATCTCAACTAACGAGGAAACGCCGTGCAGTTGACGAAAATATGCATGAAAGTATGATAAAGAGTGCATATGATTATTTTAAGGAGGACATCGAAGAGCCCAATGATCACTACACGTCGTTTGGGAACCATGTAGCAAATGAAACTGCGGAAATATGAGTTGCACACACTTTACCTCTGTCAAAAAGGCCATATTGGACATATTGTTTCAGGCAGATACTGGGGACGGTTCACTGACACTCATCAAGGATATTATACTGCTGGTTACTATAGTTCACATGCTTCATCGTCATCACCATCATCTACAAAGTCAACCATTTTGTCACCTTATTTTTATCCTTCCAATTCCACTCCAAATCCCCCAATCCCTAAGCCCCAATCCCTACTCATCTATTCTCAACTCTACCACCCACTAACATCCTCGCCACCTACATCCCCGGCACCTATTATCCCTTTACCTACTTCTCAAATTTATTCTGAGCTCATAAACTCTGAAGAAACAATACTACTAGATTATTTCAAACTTTGATATAAACTGTTAACAATATGTTTAAAGGTATTTTCAGATATTAAAGTTATTATTGAATTATGATCTGATATGTTCTTACTTTTATATATTCTTTTAATACTTCAATCAGGCGCGTCACAAACTTCTGGAACAATCTCTGATATTGTTTGTTTCGATATACGAAACAGGTATTGTAAGCTGGTAAATGAATTCACCAGTAGCTAAGAACCACAGAGTAACTGTTAGTCTTTCCTTAACACTGATAGCCACTCGCATGTACGTATCATTCTTTTTAACTGCAGGATATATCAACTCCAATAGATGTTCAAAATCCTCGGTGGATATACGTACAAAATTGGGACATCTTCCTCAAATATTATATCTTCTAAGAGTCTATTCCCATATTCCAACCTTTCCTGAAATATTTTTTTTAACCCACCAACGTGGCCGTCACTTTTGTTTGTTTTCTTTTATAATTGAGTGCAGCACAATGTACGCAGTGGCAGCAATCTGCAACTTTCGCTGTTGACGAAGCCATATGACGTGCGTTTTTGTGCGTGTGGTTTAGTGGCTCGAAGTGAGCATGTGCTGATAAAAACTATCTAGTGACGT
Source organism: Timema cristinae (assembly GCA_039000515.1). Taxonomy (NCBI): domain Eukaryota; kingdom Metazoa; phylum Arthropoda; class Insecta; order Phasmatodea; family Timematidae; genus Timema; species Timema cristinae. Next base: position 22,641 of record JBCFYV010003386.1, read on the forward strand.
ATGCGTCGTGAGGCGTGCGAAGTGTACCGCCTCGCACTGTCCGTACGTGGCTTAAGAGGTATTTAAAAGTGTATTAAGTAGAGTATGTGACGTATAAACAGTGACTTCACAAGAGAATGACGTTTAAACGAAATATTCTATTCTATTATGTCATAACTGTATGGCATCTGACGTATATTAATTGAATAAATCATTTTGAATGTTTTTTATTTCCCTCCTGGGCTAATGCGAGTACATTTCAACTAAAATACTGTTTGTTATGTGAGTTATACATTTTATTATGAATTTACATTAATATAAATGATTTAATGATGAAGCGGGTAGTGCACCACGCACAAAACACCAATACTGTGGCTGCTATGTTAATTAATGATGTCATATTTAGATAGGTTCAAAGCATGTAAGACTTATTATAAAAAATAAGTTATATGATTCAATTAAATGGGAGGCGTACTAAACATCGTATCCACCAATGCACAATAATAAGTCTCATCTGAGCATGTATGTATTGGTAGCCTACAATCCAAAAGTTGCTTGCAAGTAATTCGCTTTGGTTGCGTTTTTCATCAGGACAGGTTGACCAATGCCATCAAGTTTTAAGTGTTTTGTTGGCAACCGTTCCGACCATGTGGTAGCTGTAGTTTCAGACTTGTTTTTAATTAGACCATATAGGGCTCGTTAGAGTGATTCCATCCACTATAAAAGCGGTTTAAGATATCAATTGAGCTAAGAATGATTGGCAAAGCGGTTGATTAGCACATCAGTGGGTCGTCAGATTTTAAAATAATTTATATAATCGTTGTAGACAAACATCCTGAGTGGTAAGTTAAATTTTCTTTTATTTACTTAATTTCATATTGATTATACTATTATTTGGTAACTAAGTATTTTTTTTTTAAATACAATAATATATACAATATGATTTGTAGAAAGTCCACTTTAGTATAATTGGCCATTGTATATCAAATTTAAATGATTAAAATTTTAGATGTAATATTGAAATAAATGTTTCAGCCGATATGACAACAAGAGTTTCTAGTATTCAACAATGGTCCTAGCTGTGAAAATAAAACTCAAATAGAATAGATTATCAAACATATGATTATCAACTATGATGCGTATAACCCGAACGGGTAGTAAGACGCGGTTGCTAATAATAATAATAATAATAATCAACTATGAAAACTTTATAGTATTCTTAAAAAATTAATAATCACAAAGAAGCTAGACATAAAAATAAACCTCTACATTATTACCAAACTAGATAATAAGAGACATAGGTGACTTTTCCATGTGTAAAAAAAATTAATTTCATAAAAAAATTAATCAAACACATTATTAGCCAGTTAGAGAGTAAATACTCGTTTACACTATTTATTAATTTTAAATTTTAAACTTACATGGGTTTATTTATCAGGGGGGAAATAGCAAATTGACATTCTCGAATTAATTTTTTACTTTCAGTTTTAATCTTTCTTGAAAATATTAAAATCTGAAATTTACATTTTCAATTTTACAAACGGTTTTACCATAATTGTATATTTAACTCCATTGGATTAATACGTTTCAACCATCGTATGGTAGAATATCTCCACGATATAGTCTGGCGCTTCATCACTGTATAAATGTTTCGACTGGGGCTATAAGCGAAGGGACTATCGTGGTGATTTTTTTTGGGGATTATTTATTAATCAGGGTGATACTGTTTTTAGAATTAAAAGAGCGATAAAATAGCTCAGTGGTATGCGTGAAAATTGATTACCCTAGAGATGAACACACTGATTACACATATCAAACACTCTGAGAGAGGAGGGAGGATTTGGATCGAGTGACATCCTATAAAAGATCGTGTCATTGGTTATTGCAATTTAGTATAATGGATAAAATCAACGCGTCCATCCTCACTTACTCTAAGAACTAGGATTTGTGTCTGATTTCTGACAAAGAGTTAAATAAAATAATTTACCTATAGAATGTATTAAATCATACGCCTGTAGGATATCAACCGCACTTGGGATTTACTCTCTCCCTCTGCACAGGATGAATTGAAAGATTACAAATATTGTTTGGAACATTATAATAAGGGATAACACAAATTGATGGACCACCATCTATTAATAAAAATTGTCTACAATGACCAACATCATCATAGACAAAAAAAAATACAACTTGGTGTTATATCTATGTACGTGACCTCTTTTTCAATTTGGATAATGGTCACCCATGTGGATACTGACTGTTCTTTGTTTTTCTTGTGAGTTTTGGTTCCACAATTCTGTTCAGCATGTCTAATGTCATTGAAGACTTTCAGGGGCTTAAAGATTAGAACAATACGTTAATAATTAGCTATGTGTTGAAGTGTGGTAAATCACTGGATATTTAAGGCCCAAATCCGTTTTCAAGATTACAGCGTCATATTCAAAAAACAATGTGATTGGCTCACACTTAATCATCATGGCCTGCAGTGGAAAGGCGGTAATTTGGCCACCAATAAATTCAATACACTTTTAAAACTTGATACTCTCGATACTCCTATAATTTATGTTAAGGGGATTAGAAGAGAAAATTTATAATAGAAAGACTAGATAAAAAAAACTTGTAATTGATATGTATTAGACTTGGGGTGTCCTTTTTTTGAAAGATTTGAACCATCATATATATGATAAATGTTTCGGGCATAAATATGAAAAATCTAATTCAATCTGTACGCTTCCAAATGTAAACTTTCTTTGGGAATGGTTTATCAGCGCCACTTATAAATTTGCAATAATCATTTTTATTTTTTAGTTTTGAAGCGACACTAGACGAGTATACATCAATGTCTGTTTTTGTACATCCTTTCACACTTATTTTGGCGGGGACCATCTATTTGCAGGAAAAACTACTTTTATAGAGATTTAAAAAAAATTTAAAACAGGTGTGCAGTGTGGATAAATTTGATAGAATTATCTTGTGTTTCATCGAGAAAAATTATATTTCACTGAGATTATCTAGTCACGTCACACTACACAAAGGTGTAATGAATAATTTGGATTTTAGAATCAAGGGTGGACCTCAACTCCTCGTGTTGGAAGATTTAATGAAAGAAGCCTATTCGAACAAAGTACGTGAACCTTTTAAACAAGGGTAGTCCTATATAAACCTATCGGTTATTATATTACACAAAACCTTTTCCATCAGGGGAGTAAGTTTCATGACATCTCCCTAATGCATTGTGGTGTTTAAGAAACCGCGGGATCAAACATAAATAAACTATCTAGCTAGGCAAGTTTATCCGGAAAATCCATCTTAAATACAAGGAATATATAGGAATGCGACGGAATAACCTCACAGATATTTACTCTTCGATCTGAGTCAGAAATCGGACCAACGCCTGTGCTTCAAAACTAACATATTCAACAGTATTTGGAAAGAGTTTGTCCCCTCTAAACTATTAGGTGAAACTAGTCAAGAAAAATAGGCATAAGCTGTTGGTGTCAAAAACGGCCAAACCGAAATTGCGCAAAGCTATTCTCAAAGTCGCCAACCCGAAGGTTATAACAACACTTGGCGAATGTGCGCTAAATACATCAAACAATAATATTAAAATTAGTAAAAGAGATAAGCATAAATTAGTAGAGAATAAAAGTTGTATGTGGAAATTGGCTAGTAAGGGTGTTTCGATGAAGCGAAAATAAATATCGCCGTTCAATCTGGGGGATTCCTAAGCATCATACTACCGGCTATCCTTTCCTCTCTTGTCAGAGGCCTTAGTTAAATAAATATGTCACAACTTAAACAGATGCTTCTCGTCCCACAAGAAATATTTAATAATAAACGCGATGACAAGTCTTCCGATATAGTACAGATGAAAAATATTCTTAGTAGGAAATCTAGAAAAATAGATGAGTATCAAAGATTGGCTAGTTTTAGGAAGCTTCAACAGTGACATTTAACAAACAGGGAGAGAGCGAGACTACTCATAAAGATACCCATCGTGGGCCCCCAATGAACCGTTGCTTCAAACTTTAACCACCTGATCTCCGCCAACAAGCGTACATTGTGCACTCACCCCGTTTAAACTGCTAAACCGGCGCTACGTATGAAGCAAGAAAACCCGCCAGCAGACAACTCTGATCACCGCTCACGACAAACAATATCTGAAGCCTGGCCGTGAATTGCAATTGTTTCCACGGGCCTAAAATAGGAGTAGTGCTTAATGCGCAAGCGCGGCCTTGTGAATATTGTTGGAGCTGAAGTGCAAAGGTGTGCCCACCCCCCATCTTCGTCTGGTACCTATCGGCGTTGTGCGCAGGCGCCAATGAGGTAATTGAGAAATCATTGGCTGTGAATGACATCACCCTATGTCATACCTTCCTTCCATATTTCCCCACTGTTACAATCTGAATATAAGCAAGTGCCAAGCAATGTTCTTTACTCTTTGATGCCAATAGTTTCCAAGGAACATATTAGAATGTAAGTGGTCTAAATGTTGGGGATTCATATAATATTTTTTTAATGTTACATAAGTGGCTAGGGTCTGCCTTTAACTATAAATATGTAGCCATCTCTTTTTGCATTTCAAGAAGTTAACTTTGATTTATATTATGTTTTTTTACGCTTGAATATTATTATTTTCTGAGTTGATAATCTGTTGCGAAAATAGTTTTATAATATCTGTTTATTACGGCTAATCTTGTTGTTTTGGGACTACATAAAAAACGACCTTTGATCTTCCGATCATGTTGGAGTTTGTCGTTATAGTTTTGGTCAGAGGGTTGGATCTTATACGCTAAGGTGCCATTTAAATTATTTTTAGATATGAACCAGGGGTTGGCCACGATTAAGCTGGTATAATGTTAGTGTTGAAAAGAAAGGAATATCCTTAATTAAAATAAACTCTTTTTCCATATGCAATTTATTGACGAGTCAGTCGTAACACATTTGAATTGGATATAACACACATATATTTCTTATAGAATTCATATTATCATGTTGTATATTACGGGCATAATCCCTAGTTTTATTATTGTAATATTTCTATGTTGCCAATTGATATTTGCACTTGCCCTGAGTTAGTAATTTCTAAATTAATTATAATTTTCTTAAATTGGAGAGTTATTCATATATTGTTTATATGTCAATTATCTTGCGTAGAACTCGCAGTCTTAATACATTTTGTGTTATTATAAATTTATATTTTAACTGTTATAAATAAACTAGCCGAGAGGCCAATATTATCACTATTCATGGTTTTGCTTAATGTCAGGGCTTTATTTAACTTGAACACTAGACCCTTATGTTGTTAAATGGGTAGGTCCAGTCAAGTGGGTTTGGTTAGGTAGGGCAGTTATCATTAAAGATCCCTGATGATTAACTCGTGTATTTCCTTTTGTGCGACACCTTCGCTGCGGTGGTATTCTGGGGCGTCCCTGGTTGGATAGGGAAAGGACGCTACCACCAAGGGGAGGGTTGACCAAGTATTAAGACGTAGACTGGTCAACCTTGCACGAGTTATTTGAAAAGTAAAAAATAAATCTACCTTCAGTTAGAAGAAAACAGGTTTCCCCTGGATTCCTGTAAGACGAGGTCACGTACGGGAGCACACCCATTAAAGACTCACCAAAGAAGGTGGGCGAGGAGTGGGTGGAGGCGAAATCCTATTTTGTGCCTCGATCAGAATTTGATGAAATCGAAACAGGTTCCTCCGACATATTCGTTACCATAGCCGGAAAATTTTTATTACCGTACGTACACAGGAGATTGTCTACATACCATGTATTTGGAATTAGGTAAGTAAGGAACAATTTTAAAATTGGCAATTCGAGTTTTACCGTAAAGGATACCGATATCTACCTGGGTAACACACACTATAAGGGTACGCCAGGACTGTGGGAGTTGTTGACGAAAAGAAACGTAAATAAAGATATAATTACAGACAATGATTTAAAAAAAAAATAAAGACATACTAACTACAACGAGCACTCATCGTCAAAACTTTGATCCTGACGGAAAAAATAACGTCTAGTAGAAGTTTAAAGATAAAAACAATCATTTGAAACTGTTTTGGGTAGACCTCGTTGTAACACACTCAGATGAGTGCCGCGTTAAGGAAATTCTATTACAATCTATTTCAGCCGTTGGCATTTTCATCTCCCGGAAAACTTCAAAAGTCTAGTCGAGTATATAAAATAAAAGTAGACGAATATTTAAAGGGGCGGGACGCGTACACTTTTCACCGCAGTTTAAGAAAAGGTTTTTCACGTAACCCGCACAGAGTGAACAATATGGACGATGTGTAGGAGATACATTTAGTAGATATGAGAGCTTTAAAAAAGGGCAACAATGGGTTAAATTATATTATAAACATTATTGACGTGTTTTAAAAGTACGCGTGGTCTATACCTCTTAAAACAAAATCAGGTACAGGCATCACTTTTGCTATAAAAAGGGGGTTTTTAAAGGTAAAAGGTAGAACCCGCCCCCCCTCCTTTCGATTCAGTCGGACAAGGTAGGGAATTTTTAAATAATAAATTTAGAGCCTTTGTAATGTTATTGATTTGCCCCTAAAAAAATGTGAGAGCATTGAACAATAAATCGTCCTAAATTTTATATGCAACCCCCCCCCCCCCCCTTAATATCTATAAGGCGAGAGAGGCAGTAAATTAGGTAAAGAGTTACCTGAAAAGAACATAACAATTTTATTTAGTAAAAAAACAATAACAAGCTGAGCAAACAATCAACACCGCGTGAAGCGCGCTTTCCGTCCAACGTGGAAATCAATTACATCAAAGGTAAACTAAACTTACCTCCTCAAAACAAATCACGTTACATTAAACCCATCAAAGGTAACGGTCCGGGATCTCAGTGACATGGTCTTTGGTATATGGTTCTTTGGTTACTTCGCTAAATTGATTAGGTTCCTAAACTGGTTACTCTAGCGTTTAAGTTATCCACCCTAGTATAAATATTTTATCCTTCTTACAGGCCCCGTACAAAAAGTGACGTCATAGCAATTAAACAAGGGGCCCCAAGGTAATAAAAACCCAACAACCCCAGGCGTTAAACTTTGGGGAACAAAGTTTTAGTCCAGAAACAGCTATACTTGGGAAAAAACATAAGCCGGGTTTCGAACCCAGGACCCCAAAAATCTCTGGTTTAAAAGCTAATATTGGCAAACGTATGAAATACAAATAAATAGGGCTCAGACCCTGAATATAAGTGGTGGCGAAAGCGACGGTCTAACTCCCAGCCGCGATAAAGCGCGTTTGCATAGTCAAAATTCAAATAAAAATAATTAAATAACAAAGTCCAAATAATAATTTATAAAGAGTTCCCCCCATGACGCCGAAATAGTAAATTTGGTAGGAAGGTAATATCCCCCCAAACCCCGTCGCTGCCCTCACCTCTTATCCTCGAGCCGGTGGGGTAGTAAGGTGACCTGAGATCCCGGTACCGCTAGTATTTATACGAAATATAATTCTCAGAAAAAGGGGGCGGCGGATCGAAGGAAGGAAGGTTGGAGAACATTACAAACAAGGGGGAGGAGAAGTTCGAGGCTCATATCGAAACACGTAGCACCTTCGCGAAGCTCGGCGAAGGCGGAACGGAACTCTTCTATCCATTTTTCTCTGCTGGCCGAACACGTGGTCGAGCCTCATTGCCGGCTGGCGCAGACACGCCTTCAGTCAGTCTATTGTATTTGGCGAGAGCGGAGGTCGCTGGTCAAGCTAGTGCCGCGTGTTGACCCAGTTGGCTGTCCCAGTTGGTGAGTGTTGTTACAATGTAAGTTGTTACATATAAACTTATCTTATTCATTTAAATTATAATCTATTACATGGCGCTTGAAGCACTTTTTCTTTCCAAGAAGGTACACGCTACTGTAGTGACGTCAAGTATACCAGCCAAATCAAGTTGACAATATAAGATTTTTAAATAATAACTTCCTTTTCTCGAATGATCGAATAGAGATTTTAAAATAGTAACTTGAGTCATTTCGGCTCTGGAACCTCCTAGTAAAACCGAGATGTTTTTGTCTTGTATTTTAATTTTTTATAACACGACCTTCTCGAAGCTTCCATGAGCAATGAATATTATATATATATAATATATTATATATATATATATATATATATATATATATATATATATATACAAATAATGGTGCAATGTAAGGGCACTAGCACTAGAGTCCAGTCCTTAAAGTACTCGGGACTACAGCTCCTTGTCCGCGATCCCTACGATCGTACTATAGGTCGCGTAAATAGTTCGCCGACGACTTTATCTATTTTATCTAGAAATAAACCGAGTATTTAGAAATAAAAAACATGTCAACATATAAGTGTGTATTAATTAATACAATATTCTAATCATCAGTAAACTCTTCAATTAGTGCCCGACCACGGGGCGAAATAAACAGAAACATCATACCTTTTTGAAACAAGCGGCGTTCATTTTTATCATTTGCATAATCCAGACATAAAGGGGGCTGCATGGAACTTTTTAATAGCAATCTGAAAAACTAAAATGTGGAGATATTTCACCGCATTTAACACTCACAACTACGTCGATGTGCTGGACAAGCTAGTTCAAAATTCTGACGCTAGTGTCCAATCGACCATAGGAACGGCTCCAGCGTCAGTCAAGCCTATTCCATGTATTTAAAAAATACTACTACACTCCAAAAACAGTAGGATAAAATTTAAACTGGGAAAAATTTTGTTCAAGGGGGGGGATTTGTGTGCATAATTAAAGAAAACATATTTTTGACAAAGGATAAGAGGCTAATTTTACCGTGAATTATTTAGAGGGTTTAAAGTAATTCCTAGACTTCCCAACGAGTCTATTCGTTACAGGATCTCCAGGGCACCCAATTGACGGATCTTTTTATAACTAAGAACTATTCGATAATTAAAAAAAAACTTGGACATGGGAATAGAACCAGAAAACTTTGGCTTAGTACACCAATATTCTAACCACTGAGCTATCCAGGAATCGTCCCCTTTTTAGGGGTAATTCTGCATCATATTTTAAGGGTTTAAGTGTATGATGGACATGTGTAAATCGTCGGCTACAAATGTGATTTATTAAGATCGCGAGCTATCAGATAACGCAGACACCTTCAACTCGGCAGTTGGATTATTGCTGCCATTTGTAAAATTTAAATTATAATTGTAAGGGATTGCATATTTAAGAATAAAATAGGCGAGTCTAACATTAGTGCTTTTAAGTAAGGAATTCTAAATCAAGATATCATTTTTATATTACGCACGTCCATCATAGCCCTCTGCTTAAAATAAAGTGAAGAATGACCTTGGACACGGGACGATTCCTGGATATCTCAGTGCTTAGAACATTTTCGTACTAAAACAAAGGTCCGTTTTCGATTCCCATGTCAAGGTGTCAATTTTCTAAATGATATGTTGATGGAGAATTCCTCACTAAAAAGCATAAATAATAGCTTCGCCTATTTGATTCCCAACTAAGACTAGTTCAGGTTTGCCTCCGACAATGTTTCAATTAGAAAAAAATAGTACAGAGTAAGAATATTAAGGGCATTTAACATCATCTAGTCAAGTGGAAAGGACACGTTAGTTATTTTAACAGATGGGTACATGCGTCAGATATAGCACTGCCGTCGGATACGAGCGCGGGATCAATACACTCTCTTACTATACGACAACTTGGCACAATCCATACGGCTGGATCCGATTGGTCCAAAGTCGTAGTGACCCAAGTGGGTCGTGATTTGTTTCTCAAACAGATTTAGCATCCTTTAAGGAGCTTTATATTAAAATTAAGAGCTCGATAAATGATAAAGGTGATCTTGAGGTTCTAATATCTAAATTTCCCAATGGTATATTCTTCGTGATCAAACAATGTTTAACAGAGATAATGAAACAAAAGGGTGCATGGAACCCCATAACCACACGATTCAAAAACATTTTCTTTTACGGTGACGAAAATTAAATTTACAATGAAATTCCAATTCGTTCTCTATGTGGGCATAAGTGAATTTAATTAAACGACCATTTAAACAGACTACCCAACATAGAGTCGATTAATGCGGTTAAAAAGATATGAGGGATTTAATGGATGGATATTAAGGGGGTCTTTTGGGAAAACTTATTCGTAAACTAGCCGGCTCTAGTATATTCGAAACAGAGTCTCCCTTTGTGTGCACATACATTATATTACCACAATTAATAGGGGACTCCTAGTAAGAAAAAATTAGAATCAAAAGTTTGTAACCCCCCCCTTCATAAGATTTGATAGGTTCATATACAATAAATAAAAGGTTTTAGGTTAGTTACAAGAGAGTTTATTTTATTCTACAAACAATTTGCAGACATACAAGAGCGAGGCACTCAGGAAAGTCGAGTGACTGGCCGATAAGGGCCGAAGTAAACAATAAATAAAAGGGCAAGCCCCCAAAGTCGTTAAAGAAAAACAGAACGATTAATACCAACGTAGTCATAATTAAATTGCCCCTCGCAGAAGGCGACGAACCTAGCAGGAAAGTTAAATACAAGTAATATGTATAGGTCTACACGACTGGCGATGCCGACACTACATTGACATAAGTATGAGTTTTATAATGGGACTGCCATTATAAGGCGCCACAGAGAAAATGATTTACCTAAACCTAACTGTTACAATAAAATCCTAATCAAATTAGTTCAATCACATTTTTTATTATTATAAAAACCAATGTGCTGGGTGCACGGGCTCGCCCCCCCCCCCGAGTTGAGTAACAATTTAAAAAATTCACATCGTAACAAATCTTAAACTTTTAGCAAGCAGAACAACTTGTTAAATAGAAATAATTAGGCCCCAAGATGGCGACATGCTAAAGTTCCATTAGCGCCCAAGATGGCGCCACGCTAAAGTTCCAACCCGTCGTGAGGCGGACACAACGTTAAGTACAAAGAAAAAGCTAGCGCATAAACCATAATGGTGACAGGCAAATCCTGCAGTCTCAGAGAAATATAGCTATTAGTAATCGTGATTTATATTTAAAGTTGAAACTTAAAATTTTGAACGTTTTAAACCCAAAAAATAATTTTTAGAAACGTCGAACAACGATCTACGTCTAAATCTAAGACAAGTGTCTCACCTAATCGAGTGCAGAGAAATGCGTGACATGACTACACGTCCAGCCGTTATATACTGTACAAAAGTCAATCACGTGTTCACAAACGGCGGGAATCACACTGGGACGAAGGGAGAGGGGTGTACGTTGTTTCCCGACAGAATTCTCGATTATTCTCGTGATAATTTCAAATCACGTGCCGGTGGATGAGTCTTGTTTCACTCGAACACAACCGTCGGCGCATACGGGTTAGCGCATCTTATTTTTCAATTGTCCGAGTCTTGCTCTATCGGCCTCGAGCCACGGGCGGTCAGTAAGCCGCGTAAATGTTGAGTGGAGTTGAGTGCGCGTTTCATGAAGTCGAGATCCAGCCCAGTCAAAGGGGACCAGATCAGGTGAGCCAGATCGCCCCATGTTTTGCATTATGTTGTGCAACGTCACAATGCCCCCCCTTGGACGGAGGAGAAGGACGTCCTTACCCTTTTTGGTGAAGACACGGGGAGGCCCCCTTCCTCGATGTTCACCGCTGACTAAGGGGGGGTGGCGGCTCCGGTACCCTCCGAGGCCATGTTAGGTGGCCCAATGCAGGTTCGGGAGATGACGAATAACTGGACTCCGGGGTTGACCTCTGCTTCACACGCTCACTCCAAAAACACCGTCATCCGGGTTGACAGGGAGACAGCATATGCTCGTAAGGTGGCCCGCTTTAACCACCAGGGAAGCTTCATCCCCACGCCCAGCGGGGCGATCATTGACTGCCGATGAGTGTACAGGAACAAAGGAGGGGAAAGGAAAGGCAGGGCAGAAAAGGGGGGGACGAAGGCCGAATAGGTGAAGTCTCTGAGAACAAAAGTTTACACGTGAACCCCAAACATCCAATTGTAAAGTTTATCAGTTAGCCCCAGCCATCCTTGAAAGTTACTGTGGCAGTTTCGTAGCACAAAACATTGTTACCAGCACGGGTCACAGAGATACCCACAACTCTGTTTAGCGACGACTTTCCACGAATGAGGAAAGGTGGGTTTGCCGCTTCACACGCACTTAGATTTAGTCCAGTCGGTGGGGCGAACGTTCTGCACCATGTAATTTGGACCGACACACGCTTTATTATAAACAGTCCAACCAAGTTTCTGCCCAAAGTCATACCAGGCCCTACAGTATACAAATTTATCCTAACAATACCGGGGGGTGGTACCCCTTCCTATATAAATTATATATAAAAACAATATAGAATACCTAGAAACATGCACTTAAGAACGCAAAATTAAATCACAAAGGTACATTTAAGCAAACAGACGACACACAGCACGGGTCAATTGACTCATTTCCCTGCAGCCTTTGGGTGGCTGACATGTGCTCTACGTGTCAAGGATGGGTCGGATACTTCTTTTAACAATCCCGAAACGGGTGTAAAAATCTTTAAATTTTGACCAGGGACCACCCCACTTATACGCCATCTTCGCCGAAGACTTGTCACAGCTGAGCTAAGAGGAAAACACTTGCACACAACAACGTCCCCAAGTTTAAATGGGACAGGGATATGCCCGGTTATAGGTGGTGGCAACCTTCCTTTTGGGGACTTCAGGATGTTAGAAAAAGCTACCTCACATTTTTTCATAAGAACAATCACCTGCGTCATTAAGGAGTGGGTCAATATCCCAGTTAAACAATAATGGGTGGTTCAGGTCCCTATTGAGGAGGACAGGGGAAGGAGTGGCTTTGGGACTGACTCATGGAAAGCGGCTTTTAAAAGCAATGTTCAAAACGTCTAAGCCCCTGGTCCCAGTGGGTGTGATCCAGGTGGTGAAAGATCGTCAAGGCAACTTTTTAGGTTACGATTAAACCTTTCTACATGGTTCGGCGATGGGTTGTACGGCTAGTGGTAACGTGTCTTATCCCCATGAAAAACAATATCTCCGAAAAGATTTAGAACGGAAACACGGTCCATTATCACTTACTATGACCCTTGGGGCCCCTAAAATTCCCCAAAACGCCTGCACAGAGCATTAACAGTTGCCCTTGCCTTCATGTTCCTTAGGGGATGGTATGACGAATTTAGAGAAGGCGTCCATGGCAACGAGTATAGAGGTGTTCCTTGGGTAGAGCGGGTAAGGGGGCCGACGAAATCAACAAAAACTTTCTCCCAGGGTTTTGTTAGCAACATCCACGGAGTGAAACCCTATTTTAGAATTACGCGCCGGTTTTTGGCCAATTGACACGGCTCACATTTGCGCACCCAATCTCTAACGTCTCTAGGCATTAAGGGCCAAAAAAAATTCCTTAGAAATCTTGCGTTCGGTCTTAAGGACACCGCAATGGCCGCCAAAAAGGGAGTCGTGGAAATATTTAAGTAACATAGGCCTAAGTTTCTCTGGGACAACATATCTTATCCTACCCTTGACACGAACTACTAAGAGGTCTTTAAAAATCTCGTAGTTTCCCAATCCTCTCTCCACGCTTGATCCTGGGCAACGATCTGTCTGCAACACGGATCCATCAAAATGATGGTCTTTGATTGAGATAAAGGATTCGGGAATCGTATGGATAACAAATAACGAGCCATCCTCCTTACATTCTCCTACAGGTTCCTTATCCTCACACATCCTAGACAAAGCGTCAGCGACAACATTAAGCTTCCCAGCAACGTGATGGGTAGTAAACTTAAACCTGGATAGCTTCCAAACCCACCGTCCAATTTTCCCTAGTTGTTTCGGGTGATTCCACATCCAGCTGAGGCCATGTTGTCAGTGTACAACTCAAACTGGCGAAGCTCTAGATAGTCAGCGAACTTGTCGATGCCGAAGATACAGCTGAGACATTCCTTTTCATATATGCTTATACTTTCTTTCGGCAGGGCTCAAAGTTCTGCTGGCGAAAGCTACAGGTCTACTTCCTCGGAAGTCGTTTTGAGAGAGAAACCGCCCCTAGCGCTACAGAGGAGGCATCAACATGTAGTTGGAAAGGCAGAGAAAAGTCAGGCATTGCGTAGCACGGCTGGCGACACTAGGGTGGCGCTTAAGCGCAAAAAGCCTGCTGTTGGGCAGAACCCCAAAAAAAAAAGGTGGCACCCTTTTTTTTCAAGGAGTTTTAAGGGGGTTGGCTAAGTCAGAGAAGTTTTGGATAACCTAGGTAGTAGGCGCACATACCTAAACCGTAATACCCCTTTTTATGTTTTTTTGGGGGGGGAAAATCCAAGATAGGCTTAACCCGATCCCGGGGCAACGAGCAGGTTACCCTCAGAAATGATTTTAGCCAAGATATGGGATAGATCTCTACGCCCATGTGACTTTCTCCGGGTTTACAGTCAACCAGCCTCGCGCAGGCGCCTCAACACACCTCAACATGACGCAAATGGTCATCAAAAGATTTGCTGTAAACGCAGATATCATCAAGGTAGTTAAACACGAATTTGTATTTCAGGTCCGCCAAAATTGGTCTAAGACTCTACTCAAAGCTTGCCCCCGCAACTTATCCCTAACGGCACTCGGTTGAAATTTGTAGACTTGCCAGGGGTGATAAACGCGGTAAATTTCTTAGACGACTCTGAGAGAGCACATTGCAGAAAGCTCGCATTAAGGTCAATCAAGCTGTATAATTTTTCTCCGCCAAGATGTTGGAAGGCAGACACTTTTGCTAGGCATGGGGTATGGGTCGAACACTATTTTTTTATTAAGCTTTCTATAATCGACAATCAAGCGATGCCCATGACCTTTCCTGGGAATAATGAACGCAGGACTTGCGTATGGGGATTTGGAGGGACGAATAACCTCCTTTCGTTCCAAGTCCCTGATAAGATTTCTAAATATCTCGAGTTTGGGGGTGCACAGGAGTAGGGACCAGATCTAACAGGAATGTGGTCCTGCGCCACAATGTCGTACGGCAAAATGTCGCACTTGCCCCATCTGTCAGTGATGACGTCAGGGAAACGAGCTTTCAAACGAACTATCGCTTCACGTTCCTCGACAATTGGGGAAAAAACCTGCGAGGATGGTGCCCAACACAAAACGGAATTAACAAACTAGGTTCAAAACTAAAAGATATTCCTAAGCGTCTAGGTCAAGTTCGACTCCAGTCTCGAACATGAAGTCAGTCCCTAGAATAACATCAAAGGGAAGTTCTGGCATAACAAAGAATGGACGTTTCCAGGCAAATCTTCTATCTTAATAGAGAGCACTACTTTAAATCGACCAAGATAGTCTGCCCATTAGCCACGGCGTAAATCTTAGGACCTATCGACCTATAATCGATTTTTGTTTTACCCTCTAACTGGCGCAAAAACTCACGGCATATAAATGAGTGACTGGCTCCTGTATCTAAAAGAGCAACACAATCATTTGGGCTACCTGGATCTGAACTACAGGAGTAGGAGCAGTGGTTTAATACAAGTGGGCACGACCGGACCACGACTACGAGCGCGCCCTATAAGTTTCCCGATCTACACTGTCCTCTGTACGTGACCCAGTCTTCTACACCGAAAACAAACTCATGCGCGAGAGGTCGCGGGTGCCGGTTGTCAGAACCCGAAGACCTGAAGTTGTCCCTAGGATGTTAGCATTTGCGATCGCCCGGTAGTACAGGCCCCTAATGACAAGGCCGTTTTCATAGGTTCGGGAGTTGAACCCCGCGTCTGCGGTTTAATGCCGCCGGCGCATGCGCACTTAAATACTCCTGTTCGGCGAGCAGGGTGTTTTCAATCGAAGATTTCTAGAGAGAAAAATTCAAGTACCGTACAGGGCTTACATGTAAAACAAAATGTCGCCGGGTGAGGGGCGGGCACATTCTCAAGAATAATATCAAAGATCTGACTTTCCCTCACCGCACTATTGAGAACTTGAGCTGCCTCTTGGGTAGATAAAACAAAATCTCTCAACGATTCGTGGGGATATTGAAACCTGTGAATAACTTCCTTACATAACCTTTCTCTAGCCCTACTGGTAACAGCGCTTCTAAAATGAGGTTTAGTAAAATGATCTCCAAGATAAACCATTTGAATCCCACGGGGAAACAACTGGGTTAAAAAACCAGAAGTTTTGGCCAAACACAGAACAAAAAAAATTTGCTATCACTCGCTAACTTTAGACAATATTTCCTGTTGATCTCAACCATAAATTAAACAGAGTAGCGTGATCTTGACCGTCGCAAACAGTGGTCCGATTCATAATCTCCATAAGTACTTTGTTCTGACATTTAACTAGTGAAGGGGGAGGAGGAGGGGCGGTAGGCGCTAAAGGGGGTGGATTCCCATCCTCAATCCTGTCCATACCCGAGTCGTCCCCAGCCTCCCAGCCCCGCTAATCTCCCCCCCATAGCTTTTGATCTGAGCTCACCCACAGTAGCTTTGGGAGGGAAAGGGGACGCCCCTTGAAGTCAGCTCAGCTGTCAACTCATCCGGCTCAGGCGGGAGACAGCAGTCTAGATGTGGTCAAATTGGGCATGGCAGTCGCGGAGTGGGCTCCAAAGGCACGGAGTCATGAAACATAAACAAACAAGAATCAGTACAATATCAATCATCGAACAATCTGCAGACAGGCGGACCCTATTTCTCTCCTAACTATACCTAATATCCCATTAAGTGCCCCACTCAACTCTGCGAGAGCAGAGTGGCGCCCGCTTCTCTCTTTAAACCCCCCTTCAATGTTTTGATAGGTTTTATATTACAAAAAATAAAAGGTAGGTTAGTTACAAGAGAGTTTATTTTATTCTAACAAACAACTAGCAGCATACAAGAGCGAGGCACTCTAGGAAAGTCGAGTGACTGGCCGATAAGGGCCGAAGTAAACAATAAATAAAAGGGGCAAGACCCCAAGTCGTTAAGAGAAAACAGAACGATTAATACCAACTAGTCATAATTAAATTGACCCTCGCAGAAGCGACGAACTAGCAGGAAAGTTAAATACAAGTAATAAGTATAGGTCTACACGACCTGGCGATGCCGACACTACATTGACTTTAAATATGAAGTTTTATAATAGACTGCCATTATAAGGCGCCCCCAGAGAAAATGATTTACCTAACCTAACCTGTTACAATAGATCCTAATCAAATTAGTTCAATCTAATTATTATTATTATAATGACCAATGTGCTGGGTGCACGGGCTCGCGCCCCCCGAGTTGAGTAAAATTTAAAAAAAATTTACAATCGTAACAAATCTTAAACTTTTAGCAAGCAGAACAACTATGTTAAATAGAAATAATTAGCGCCCAAGGATGGCGACATGCTAAAGTTCCATTAGCGCCCCAAGTGCGCCACGCTAAAGTTCCAACCCGTCCGTGAGGCGGACACAACGTTAAGTACAAAAAAAAAACTAGCGCATTTAAAACCCTAATGGCTGACAGGCAAATCCTGCAGTCTCAGAGAAAATATAGCTATTAGTAATCGTGATTTATATTTAAAGTTTAAACTTAAATTTTGAACGATTTAACCCAAACATAATTTAGAAAACGTCGAACAACGATCTACGTCTAAATCTAAGACAAGTGTCTCACCTAATCGAGTGCAGAGAAATGCGTGACATGACTACACAGTCCAGCCGTTATATACTGTACAAAGTCAATCACGTGTTCACAAACGGCGGGAATCACACTGGGACGAAGGGAGAGGGGTGTACGTTGCTTCGACAGAATTCTCGATTATTCTCGTGATAAATTTTAAATCACGCGCCGGTGGATGAGTCTTGTTTCACTCGAACACAACCGTCGGCGCATACGGTTAGCGCATCTTGATGTTCAATTGTCCGAGTCTTGCTCTAATCGGGCCTCGAGCCACGGGCGGTCAGTAAGCCGCGTGATGTTGAGTGGAGTTGAGTGCGCGTGTTTTTATGAAGTCGAGATCCAGCCCAGTCAAAGGGGACCCAAACGGTGAGCCAGATCGTCCATGTTTGCATTATGTCTGTGACAACGTCACAAGTTTCCTCCCATCACCGTACATCACGTGTTCTCTCGTATTATTCTTTTTTTCCCGTCGAGAAATGTCATTAACTCTTGTACACAAAGTATTTAAGTCTTTCTTATAGAGTGTGTTGGTGAAAGTGGGAATTTTTGATCGGGTTCCATATTAAACTATGGAATGTAGAAAATGTTAACATGATTTCAGGAAGTGTTATTATTATTACTATTATTTTTTAAATACGCGTCTTACTACCTGTTCGGGTTATACGCAATTACTCTAAAGTGTAGTGGTAGGATGATGTAAGATGAAATGGAGGAACCTACAGTTTAACGTGGAATAGAACCACGGTGGAGGCCTGTCATTCCCCCCATTCACAAGTTGTGATTAATACACGTCTTGTCAGAGTGAAGGAAGGGTTAGGCCAATCAGATAAATCTGTGCCGGGACCGAGGATTGAACCCTGGCCGCCAGGAATAAAGTCTGACAACTTATCCCTAGACCACCAGGAAACCAATATACAGACAGTGATTGTAGTCAATGTTACCTTGATTCAGATAGTGAGTGTAGTCAAAAGTTACCTTGATACAGATAGTTAGTGTAGTCAATGTTTTCCATGATATAGATAGTGAGTGTAGTCAATGTTACCTTGATACAGATAAGTTAGTGTAGTCAGTGTACCTTGATACAGACAGTGAGTGAGTCAATGTTACCTTGATACAGATAGTGAGTGTAGTCAATGTTACCTTGATACAGATAGTAAGTGTAGTTAAGTTACCTTGATACAGATAGTGAGTGTAGTTAATGTTACCTTGATACAGATAGTGATTTGTAGTCAATGTTACCTTGATATAGATAGTGAGTTTAGTCAATGTTATCTTGATACAGAGAGTTAGTGAAATCAATGTTACCTTAATGAAGATAGTTAGTATAGTCAATGTTACCTTGATACAGATAGGGTAGTGTAGTCAGTGTTACCTTTTATACAGATAGTTTAGTGTAGTCAATGTTACCTTGATACACATTGTGAGTGTAGTTAATGTTCCTTGATATAGATTTGTGAGTGTAGTTAATGTTACCTTGATATAGATAGTGAGTTTAGTCAATGTTACCTTATACAGAGAGTTAGTGTAGTCAATGTTACCTTGATATAGATAGTGACTTTAGTCAATGTTATCTTGATACAGATAGTGAGTGTAGTCAGTGTTACCTTGATACAGAGAGTTAGTGTAGTTAATGTTACCTTGATAAAAATAGTGAGTGTAGTTAATGTTACCTTGATACAGAAAGGAGTGTATTCAAAGTTACCTTGAATAGAAATGAGTTTGTCAATGTTATCTT
>JBCFYV010003387.1:0-26222 GCA_039000515.1 Timema cristinae
TAAAGGCCTAGCTGTGATCAGGCTGCAACCCATAACTGCGCATCCATCTAATAAACTTACCCCTCTGAAGCTAGCATAGGCTAATGAATCGACCAGACTGCAACGTCATAGCCGCACATTGATTTAATGAATTGACCCCCTCTGAAGCTTGCATAGGCTAACGAGTATCCATTAAAAATAGAAACATAAAAGGCTTTAAGTGATCAGAGATGATGATAAATAGTAATTTTGACCCCCAGATGAGAAGATAATACTACAACTACTGAGTTAATCATAATACGGTATTTTGACTAACAGTTTACATAGGAACAGTGTTTTTCTTTTCCATAAAATTGAATTCGTAATAAAAACTCATCGTTGTAAAGAGTGCATTTATTGCCGATGCACATTACATTTCCAGCAAATACTATTTTTGGTTTCAAGGTTTTAAAAATTGAGGTGCACATTAGATTCGATGGCACATTACATTCGGGTAAATACTAGTGATGGTCGAACCAGCTATTTGACGCGAGCTAGCTCACATAAGCTTGCTCAATCAAAAGAGTTGTTAATATGAGTCATATCGTTCACCGCATAGCTGGTTCGCTCCCAATTCCTTTACCCCTTCTTTTCCATAACTTGGTGAGCGAGTGAGCGCTAACTAGTTTTCACAATTCCTATTTTGAGCGTGCAAATCTTCCCTTCCCTTTCAACTTATGAATGAATTAGGATTTATGTGTAATATATCTGAAGCTTATTGCGTTTGATTCTTTAATTTTATTACTTACACATATAATTTTAATTTTATAATAAAAGAAATTGATAAAACTAAAAAAAGTAAAAATAAACTACTAAGAATAAATTTGATGAAGAAAGCCCACCTAGGGAAAGAGGAAAGATGTGGGAAGAATCCAATCACAAAGGTGACATCTTCTTCCTTTCTTCTGTCTTCTATAGTAGAAGTAGTCACACACACATTTTAACACAAATATAAATAATATTTCGGCATTGTTGCCTTTATCAGACACAAAGAAGAAGAGAGTACAAATAACACAAACAATGGCTTACTCCATTTTGAATTTTAAAAGAAACTACTAGAAACACATTGTGCCAACTGTTTTTGGGAGTAAAGATAAATTCCTGGTTGTGGTTAATATTTATAGAAAACTGATGATGTTGATGATGATGATGATGATGATTGATATGATGATGATGATGAAAGATGATGTGTATTTTAGAACTAGTAATAATAATAATGTTAATTTGAAAAATAATAATATTATGGAAATAAACTATATTTTGTTGAGGCCTGGTGGTAATCTTGATTTGGTAATCCATTGGTGGGCCAGTTCCCACTGTCTAAGTTGACAACTGTTGCACTGTTTGGGAAATGCTCTTAATATTTTGGTGGTGTAGCTAGGAGATAGTATAGGAAAAAGAGATACTGTTTTATACAACACACAATAAGAACACTGGACTGTAGAGGCAATCAAGCATAATATAAAATAATAGAGACAACATTATATAAAAATAAAATATACTAACAAGAGTAAGTAAACAACCTAGAAAGTTATTAGAGGTGCAATAAAATTATCTCAAGGAACTTTTAAATACTGTTATAGCCTTTTTAAATTGAGCTAAGGAGATTACTCATAAGTGGATTTGAATATAAGAGTTTTATTATATTAAAGTTCTTGTAAACCTGTGTAGTTAGAAAGTTAATGAGTTGTTTGTAGAGGTTTTTTTTACGTCCGTTACTGTTTCCAGCCTTTAGCCTGGGTCACTTTTATTATTCAAGTCATATATTATCCACTACCGATTTTCTAGGCCTGTCATAGTTTTATATGCCTTATAATTTAACTTAGGACTAGAACAGAACACAACATCCACTCCATGGACATTAATTCATCACTGATAAAGGGTAGACCCACATTTCACCAATGATAATATTTTCGGCCATGCTGGGAATTGAAGGACGATAATTTAGATATTACAGCAAACAATATATCATTTGATAGGCTAATGAATTCAAATATTTAGGAACAATTTTAACTAGCGATAACAATATTAAATTGGAAATTATGAAAAAGATACAGTCGAGAAACGCTTGTTACTACTCACTCAGTAAGTTGTTGGCGTCTCGCCTGCTGTCAATAAATGTAAAACTCAGAATATACAAAGCCGTAATTTTACCAGTTGGTTTTTATGGGTGCAAAATGTGGCCTCTTACCTTAAATGAGATTTAGGGTGTTTGAAAACTGGGTGTTTAGAAAGATATTCGGTTCAAATAGGGTTGAAGATAGTGGGGAGTGGAGGAAGCTACATATGATGAGTTGCATAGCCTGTACTCATCACCAGACTTTTTTAGGGTAAAAAATCTCGCAGGTTACGGTAGGCGGGTCATTTAGTGTGAATAGAAGTAGCTAGAACTGTGTTCAAGGTATTGAATGGCAAACCCAATGGGAAAAGACCACTGGGAAGACACAGACGGGAGAGTAACATTTGGATAGACCTGAGAGAGATAGGGTTTTGTAATGAGATAGACTGGATAGAATTAGCTCAAGATAGAGATGGGGGGCATACTTTTGTGAGTAATGAACTTTCGAGTTCCTAATGCCATAGAGTAAGTAAGCAAGCAAGCAAGCAGCTTGAAACACCATTTTACCATCAAACGTTATAACTAGCTCATTAATATGTTGCAATTGTGTAGAAATACTATTAAGTTATTGCCTGTAAGAAAGTCACAAGTTAATCCTTTGCTTTGAAAAACTAACATAAAACACTTTATTGGATTGAGGTCCAAATCATTATTCTTACTCCACATGATCAAATTATCTAAATTTTTTTGAAGAAGAAGTTAATCCTCAATTTAATTGATTTCCTGAAAACTTTCATATCGGCCACAAACTGCAATATTTAACTGTTATAATGGATAAATAAATCTTTAACATATAAAAAAAAATAATTTTGTTGTAAATAAACGCCTTGATTTAAAACCCGGGAGAAATAAAAATTAGGTTTAAAACTATCCAGGAAAGATGGGAAAAGTAAGGAAGCAAGACTAAAGGTTTATGGCAGAAATTTGGGGAAATGAGAAAGGAGGGAATCCCAAAAGAGAATGATGGAGATGAAAGTATTTTGGAAAAATACCAGGGAGAGCAAGAAAAGATGGGGGGGAGCAAATAAGGGAAAATGTCCGAGTAGAGGAGGGGAAGGGAAAAGTGATTGAAGGAAAAAATGTTCAATTAAAAAAAAAGATGGGGGAAATTTTACTAAACGGGACCTGTCTATAGGCTAAAATCTGGTGATGGTGATGATTTTTTAAAACCCAAACTTTTCAATTATTATTTTTTTACCCCATTGTTATTTTCTTTTAGTATTCTGGGGTTAAAAAGAATGAAAATTTTATAAAAAAAATTTTTGATAGCATCAACCCAAAAAACCCTTTTTTCCCAAAGGGGCCTTTCACGAAAAAAATTAGTCTTTTAGATATAACCACCTTGAAAAAAATCTATTTGTGTCCCTTTGATATTATGGGACAAACAGGGTTACAAAACCCTCTCGTATCACTTTTTCTAAAATTTTGGGAAAACCCGGAACTACCTTAGCACTTTCCAAAAAGGTTGGGAACACCCCCCCAGGATATAAATTTGTTTAAAATTTTTTAAAAAAAAGAGGAATGTATGAAATAAATGCTTCAAACAAAAAAAATTTTTTTAATAAATAAAATGATAGAATACGGGAAAATAATAAAAGCACAAAAAAATAAAAACACAAAGACATTTAAACACACTTAAATTTTTCGATGCTATTATACATTTTTCCCTCGGGAATTTAGTAGATCAAAAATGCTTTTTAGTAAGGGGGTTGTAAATATGTGTGAGTGTTTTTATTTCCCAAATTTTGTGCTATATTTTTTTTTCCTACTAACCAAATCATTTTATTTATTAAAAAAAGAGGATAGATCATTTTAAAACGCATTTTTTGGGAAAAAGTATAAAGAAATTATATCCATCCATTCTTTCCCTCATCTATCAACCTCTTTTAAATTAAAAAATTTTAAACTAAATTTAAAAGTTTTGGCAAATGCTTCAGAAATGTTTCAGACACTTTAAATTTGTCTTTTGACTGTCAAACTGAACAAGCTTTTCAGAAACCCATCAAGGGGGAACTGATTTTTATGTCAATAAATGAAATTAAAACAAATTTGTGTAAAAATTTTAAATTAAAAATTTTAAAAAAACCTGTTTTAAAGTTTTAAAACAAAAATTTTTTTCTTTAAGATTTAAATTTTTTTTTTTTAGTATAGTAATAATATAATTAATTTTTTAATAATGGAAAAGAAAATTAAATACATTTTGAATATTAAAATAACTTAAAACCAAAAATGAAATTTGCTAGACTAATTTACATTCATGCCTTTGGGCCAGCTAAAATAAAAATTTTAAATTTTTTAGAAAAACTTTTTGATAGTTATAAACTAAAAAATTTTATTCACATTCTTTTTGTCTTTTCCTTTAGTACATTTTTTAAAACAAAATATAAAAAATTAAGCTTGGGGTGGTTTTTCTATAAAACCCTCCCTCAAAGTAAACCGTCTACTTAGTTTTAAAACTTTGACCCCCCAAAGAAAACCCAAACACATTTCCCTTTTTTTCCGAGAAGAAAAGCTAAAGAAGAAATTTTTTCACTTTTTTGGGTATACTTGAGACATTTTTATATTTAACCAGGTTTTTTTGGGGACTCAGCTTATTACCTTCCAAAACATTTTTTTCTATTTTATATTTACAAACCCTCCTTCATGAACAATTCCTTTGCTTTTCAGAAAAGTATTAAATTCATTTGACAAGAAATTTCTCTGTCATCTCTGTACATAAAAATTTTTAAATGTTGTTTCCACTGGCCCTTTTTCACAAAAACTTGATAATCTTCGAAATTTTCAAACTCTTCATGTTTGGACCATGAAAAAACAAAACTGTATTCCGAGCATTTCCCTCATTACACAATTTAAAAAATACTTTGAACTACCCGGGAATGTACAAAAAACTGGACTGGGAGCATCTGAAAGAATATTTTTTTACCGGGATTATCACTTTTGATCTCTTGCTTGATGGGGTTGGGTTTTAAAAACATGCTTTTTTCCCCTAGACACACTCACAGAAATAATTGGGTTTGTCTTTGATTACTAAACCATTTTGCTGCATTGAATTTTTCCGTCTATTTTAATTTTTAAATTTACATTAAAGGACCCAACCTCTCATTTCCACAAACTTCAGGGGGTTAACTTCTGCAACCCTTATACTTTTTAAGGGAAATTTTTTACCTTTAAAAAGATTTGGTAAAGCATCCATGACACACATCTTTTCGCACCAAATGCTTTCTTTGGGCCTTTTACGTGACATTGGGGAAAATATGGGAAAGAGTAAAATTTGTGGTCCTTTTATTTCTCCCAAATGAAAATTTAAAATTTTTTTCAAAAAGACTACCAGCCGGCCTGAGTTCAATGGAAAAAAAACACGGTGGAAAGTCATTTTTTGGCTTGCAAAGTAAGTCTGCCAACAACACAGATTTGTACTCACTGTCATCTCTGGGAAAAAATCTGATACATTTACACCATATGCAGAGGCAAATCTTTACTCATTTGGTTTCCTTTCTTTTCTTCATCTCTATTTTACTTTTTCACTTTTACAATACCGTGACCAATCTCCTTGGGAGGGTACTTACAGGGTTGGTTTTCTTTTCAACTCTTCGATACTCTTGGAATGTTTTTTCCCTCCCTTGTCCTTTGAATCATTCCCTTTCTAAAATTTAGATAAAATTTTTTAATGTTTTTTTCCCTTTTTTTAGCTGCAGGGTTTTTTAACCAAAAACGCAATTTGATAAAGACCTTCTTCCATTGATGTCAATCTTTTGTCCTAAACGAATTAGCCACTTTATTACCCTTTTCCCGGGCCCAAGTGCTTAAAAGGGCGCTCACCATTAATTTTCATTCCGGGCCTTTTAAACCTAAAAAATTGTTTTCCGTTGTTAATTTGTCTTTCCCCGGCCTAAACGCTCAAAAGCGCTCGCTGTTTTTTGGCACCCCTTTTAACCTTTCTTTTGGGGTTTAAAATTTGCTAACAAATTTTCTATTTAGTTGTTATTTTTTGAATATAGATTCTTATCTCAAAATTAAATTTATTATTTTTTTAGCTTTGGGTTAGTATAATTTTTAGTTTTGCTTTAGAATGGCCTCCTTACAAGATGATATTTTTGTTTTGGGTCAATAAAACGTATCGGGCATTAAATTTTCTGATAGGTTCTATGATAAAAATTATTGATATTGATTAATAATGGTAATAAAGATCCTGAATTATTTGAGAAAATGTTGGGGACTTAAAAACAATTTAAAGGGGGTTAGTGTTTGTGCTCTCTGTAAGGGCATTTTCAACCACCTTTGTTGAAATTTACGAAAAGGCTAAAATTTTTGATTTCCAAATGAATATGTGGGTAATAACGGGTCCTTTTGCTTGACTTACCTGCCCAATTCCAGTAAACTATGTTATATTTTTAAATTTTTAAATTTTTAAATTAGCACCGCGTCTTACTACCCGTTGGGGTTTATACGCCCCCTTACGCAAATTTGTGAAAGGGTGGGGTGTTTTGTGAGATAAAATAAAGGGACCACATTTTTAACGGGGAAATCCAACCACGGGGGAGGCCTGGCTTTCCCCACATTCACAAGTTGTCTTGTCAAAAGGGAAAAAGGAAGGGTTCGGTAACAGATAAATCTGTGCTGGTACCGGGGATTAAAACCCCCGGCCGCCGCACAGTATTTATATTAAACTAATTTTTGGTAATAACATTTTTCAGCACTTTGCTAAAAATACAAAAAAAATTTTCCAAATTTTAAAGGGGCAATAAAAAATGGGTAAATGGGTCTTTAGTGGATGAAACTACTTTAGAAAGAAATTTCTGGGCCCACATAGGATTTTTGGTTTTTTATGGTTGTATTTTATTTGCCAAAAACATATGCTTACTGGGACAGCCAAACATTTTAATTCCCCCGTAAATTTTTTAATTGCATACTTGCCCCTTTTACAAATTGATTGTTTTCCTTTAATACCACCAGGAAAAAAAGGGGGTTGGAAACTAATTGTAAAAAATTTTAAATTTAAAAAATTTGTTTGGCCCATAATTTTGTAATTTCCCCAGTTTAAATTTAATGTAACCCTAATTTTAACAAGTTTTTTTCTAAAAAAACTCAACGTAAAAATGTTTAATTTTTCATTTTGGGGAGTTATTGCCCTTTAAACATATACTCATGTGCAAATTTTTGTTTTTAAATTTAAAAAAAAAGCGGAAGTGGTGGGGAATTTGGGCTCCTATAATAGGGGCCCAAAAAGGGGTTTAAAATTTTCCCTTTTTTTGCTCTTTTTTAGCATTATACTCCCATGCCAAGGTAAATGCCAAAAAACTTGATGGGAAACTGCTCAGCAGTTTAGATATCACAGCTGAATCAAGGGCTTTTTCAAAACCCCGTCATTTTAAACTTCTTATAGATATTCCGATTTTTTTTAGAGTGTTTTCGACAGGGACGCCCTTCTTGATCCGAAAATTTTTTTCCAAAAAAATTTTTTTCGCATCTTCACTTGTATCCCAAAAAAATTTAAAGTTGTTTTTTCCTAGTTCTCTTTTGGGGGCTTACAGTTTATTAAATTCACATGAAATGTCCAATCCACAGAGCTCAAAAAGATCACTGGCTGTTTTTTATTTACACTTTTTCCCAAACCTTCCCCGCCTAAAATTTTGCGGTTTTTTCGGGCTCTGTATCGGTTTCCCCCCCCAATCACCCTCACTCCTCTCACAACCACTTGTCATCAGTATTTATAACTCTTTGGGGCCAGCTTCCTCCTGAGGTTAATAGCAGTACCCTGGAGTAGGGGAAGAGGGGCGGGAACCTCAAAGGACTGATGACAATTAGAAAAAATTAAATTTGCTATAACACGTGGTTAGTCTCAATAAGGGATGTGAAAGACAAAATTGATGTTCTTGTTTTGGGATTGTTTGTAACATTTTAGAAAACATTCTAAAATAGTAATTTTTTAGTAAGGAGTGTCACAAAATTAAATTCAAGTCTTATTATTTCAAGTTGTTTTTTAAAAGGGTTGGGCCCATAAGCCCTTTTGCATATATTGCTACTGCCAATATTTCCGGTAACCGATGCTGCTCTAGTTTTTTTTCATTCATTACTACATAATTTAGTTAATTCAGTAAATGGAAAAAATAGGGGTTGTATAAAATATACTCAAACCCCAAAAATAAAAGTTATTTAAATAAAAAGCAAGATGCTGTGCGCATATGCAGGCCTCGGCTTGTACTTAAAGATGTAGGTATAATTTCATATTAGGTTGGTATACAACTTGTATTCAATTAGAACTACGTTACTTATAGCCATAATATGATGTAGTTTTAATTTTTTTATAAATCCACAACAAATAAAATCATACTGGTCCACCTAATATTGTTTAACTTTGTTACTTGAGGAAATCTTTATCTCTAATATATTTATCAAGTCTTTCATAATTTGAAATAAGCCATAAGGTAAATAAAATTGAATGGTTTATTTTGTTTAAAATGTTTGTTTTGCTGTTTATTATTAAAAAAATATCTAACGCAGAGTTAAAGAATTTGTGTTTACATGGAAGAGACTGTATTTAAATATTTTGGTTGAACTGTAAACTATATTTTCATGACTAGAAAATTTAAAATATATCTATAGATTTTGAACTATCGGTGTAAAAAAATTTGCATGATAAAAAAAAAAAGACTATCCTTGGCCGATTGTGTTAGTATCTGCTGATAAATCGGATCGGTTATTGGCATTGGCCCAGCCCTAGTTTCTAAGCTTATAATAGTGAATAAACTTTTGATATTTATTTTTCTCAGCTGTTCGATAGAAGATTTGGGGAGGTGGGGTTATATTATCATGGTCTACCCTGACGTCACACCCCTTGATATAACTCACTAAGCCATTTCTTCTCCTAACCCCTATCACTCGCATTATATTAATCAGTTTTCATACATTTATAGGTAATTAGACAATTATTTGATTTTATTAAACCTTTAACAATAATAACGAGTGTGTGTTTATTTTTGTTTCACATTTTTCTTTTTTTTCAGAACCTTCTTCTTACAAATTCTCAGACAGAAAAAACAACAAATGATAGACATACTTTATCCTTTGAGAAAACCATCAGATGACACATGATGTTCCATTGGTAAACTTTCAAAATGCAAAATTAAATGCATTGGAAGGCGAAACATCTAAAAAGAGAGAGAAACCATCATTAAGAGAACAAGAAAGTAACCAAAATTTACAAAATAACCTAATCAGCGAAGCTGAGGTTTATGAGGACCCGGTGAAGACCTCAACATTCAAAGAACGTACAGAGATCTTGACCAATAACACTCTGGAAGACAACAGCCCTACAACAGAACCAAACACCCAAGGACTTAGTCCTTCTATCTTAATTTATCATCAAGGTCTTTCATTTCAGATGAGTCTCTTTCTTCTGATGTTGACAAACAGGATCCTAGGTCTAAACCCCAAGAAAAACATGAACGTATACCCTCCCTCTTGCAGACTGCTTCTGTGGTCATGTCCCATTTACATTCAGCCAACACAAATGAACATACTCGGAAACTCACTCTGACAGAACCCATGCACTTTATAGTTCAGCCATCTAGTCCCAGTTATTTATCATTGGAGCCGTCAAACTTTATGAAAGATAAGTTCATCAAAAAGGGTCGATCCATATCAGAAGCTGATGTACAACTATTAAATCCTAGTGCTTCTGACACTGACTCAGCTTCTCTTCGAGTGCTAATAGCTGCACCCCTTGAGCCCCTCGCCGAAAACAACCCTCTCCAGGAAGATACTGATGTTCAAACACGTGATGGCTGTATCAACCAAGTGCCTCCTCCCAAGGATTCCTCTCACATTAAAATAAGGAAGATTAATCATGAAAACAATATGAAGATAATACCATCGGATCATGAATCCCTCTCAACACATCTTGATGATTCCCAGTGTTATTAAATGGTGAATATCATGATACTATGCCATCATCTCACAGCGAAGATGTGGACCAGACGATCGTACACTCTGGCAACGAGAAGTTATCAAAGGCGAGTCATCTAGAGTTGGCCAGAGAGTTGACAAGATGTCAAGAACTACTGCGCATGCAGTGCAACCTTAATGCTGTATACAAAAAAGAGGTGAGTTTTTATGGACAGTTTTTTTTAAAAACACCACGTCTTACTAACTCTTCGAGTTATACGCTTATGTACTAATTATGCCAATGGTGTTAGGGATTGGGAAGGTTATATTTAGATTAAGTGTATCCACATTTGTGTGGAGTGAGAGTGGAAAATAATTTTAGAAAAACACCCCTCAGTACACCCGACCGAGATTTGAACCTCATTCTCCTCGTCATCTGCAGTCTTGTCTACTGCAAGAGTAGTGAGTTAAACCATACGGCCATCAAAGCGGGTTTTCTTTTAATTTCAATTATAAGTCACATTCCTATGTTTATTAGACAAAAGTTCATAGTCTTGTTTATTGACTATTATTAAAGTTATTTAACTGTCACCACCTAGACATGGAAATCAAACTTGGTACTTTTGCTTTATATGTCAATATTTTGACACTGAGCTATATGGATTCAGCTCGTGTCTAGGTTCATTCTTCCAGACCATACAAACATGTATAGTTTAGTAGGTCTGTCAGTATATTAAGCCATATTTCCTAAGTTCTTGTGTCAATTTTAACACTTTTTCTTTATAAAAGTTACTTCTAATGGTATTAAAAAAACTCTTGATTTATTCTATTTTACACTAAAACAAACAATTAAATGCTGTATCGTCTCCTTGTTCCATTATGCTAATTTTCATAATTTAAAGGATTTTATTGATCACTGAGAGAAAAAATATATTTTTTTATGTCCAATGTTTTCCTACTACGATTCAGTGTGGCTGAAAACCTGAAATATTCAGGGAATTTGAAAGATAAGAAAAAATCAGGGAAAAGTTAGGGAAAATGAGGCATTATCATTATTTTTATCAAAACAAGAGAAACTTTTTTTTTTTGTTAACTCATTTCCATTACCGGTATTGTATATTATGCCAATCACAGATAAAGTGAAATAATAACCTTCAGACACATTGTGTTGCTTTGATTATTGTCTTAACATGAATTAAGGTCATCTAATGCACATGTCTCTAAACTTTGTTTAGGTTTAGGTGGAACAGGAGGGCTCATTAAAATTCATGAGACAATATCCAATCAAGTATTTCATTACATATTCACTTGCACGAGTAATGAACAAAAAAAACTAAAGCAACAACAATATTGTATATCCCCACTGTTCTGATTCGTTTCGTGTTTATCCTAACAAATTACTTGCATTTGATCCTGGAGCTTCCCATCATCGGGACTGACACCTTAGTCAACGTGTTCACCATTGCAGGTCACAGACAATTAATATCAGTTCAAATATGTGTTCCATTGAAGATTGATTCATACTATATTGCCCCTTTTTTGCACCCAGATAAAAAATTTAAACCACTAACCTGCATATTAGAGTTTATTTTTGTTTTTTTCACTCATGGCGACCAAATTTTTTTTATTACTATTTTACACCTTTTACCCAAGTATATTAAAATTTTTTAAAAGTTAGAGAAAAATTTTTAAAAAGTTTTTTTTTTAAAATAGTATTAAGAAAATATGTGGCTATTAAGTTGTTTGCATAAACCTGAACAGGAAAGTAAGATGTGGGGGGGGTTTTTTAAAAAAAATATATACATATAAATATAAAATTTGTACTTCAAACATGTTTTCCCCTTCAGCTTGTGAGTTTAGGTAACGCGGGTTTCAACGAGAATCAAATAAAAGCTAAGATGTTTATAAAAAACATAAAAAAAGATAATTAAACCCTAGTGTGTCACTTTAAACAAGTTTGCAAAAAAAAGTTTAACTCTGGCAAACTCGGGAAAGGGGGGCCTTCATCCACAGGTAATTTTAAATTATAGGAGTGCCTTATTTAGTAATCTCTATGAAAAAAAACCTCTTTTAGTTTTATGAGGAAAATGGTATCTTTATTAGGAATTTTGCGTTGCTCATTTCACACTCCCTTCGGGTTAAAGCAAAAGGGGCAGTTTTAGTGGGGGGGGGTTTTATAGGGGGGAAAAAAAAAGGCACAGTTGCCCCCTTCTGTAAAAAGTTAAAAAAATTAATAAAAAAAAAAAAAATTATAATTTAAAAAATTTTAGAAAAAAAATTTTCCTTACATATAAATTATACAATATTTTTTTATCTTTTTTACGCGCACACACCTTTTTAGGCCGGGTTGAAAACATGCGTTATTCGTAAACTTTATATTCAATGTTTGGTATGATACCACACAAAAAAAAAGACAAATTTAATAATAGTTACTAAAAATATATATTTTTTAGAAATTTTTGAAAGAAAGTTTGCCCAATATTTTCTTTAGCAAAGTTTTTGTTGTTTGTCACACTAATCATTTTGATTAAAATTATTTAAAAAAAAAAAAAAAAAATTTTCAGATTTTAAACATACAAGTTTGTTTTACAAATTCTTAGCATTAAATTCATAATCACTGATGTTTCTGTTGATTAATCGTTAGTTAAAAATAATAAAAAAATTAAAACTTTAGGGGACACAACAGATTTAAAAATTTTTAAGACATATCTATGTTGTATCATTGAAAAGACTATAGAAAAACAAGTCAATTATTGATTATTTAAATTTTTGAGCTATATGGGCTTAAATTCAATCCCAAAAAGACTGAAACTAATTAACAACTTGAGCTTAACATTCATTTTTAAACTAAAAAAATGTTTCCTTAATGTTCTAAATAAAACTGATTAAAGTTTTTTTTAAAAAATCTAAAAAAAAAGGTTTTTTAAAAGAATTTGAAAGGAAAATAATAGGTTTGTTAGTTAAGGGAAAGTCAGCAAACATTTATTTTTTCAACTTTCATCTGGGTACCTAATGTAAAAATTTTTTTTGGAAAAAAAAAAAATCCCTTTATTAAGCACATTGTTAAAACCTTAAGTTTCATTTAAATTTTTAATTTTTTATTGTTATTAATTTTTTATTTATATTATATATATATATATATACACACACACACACATTAGTTTCCATAATCTTAATTGTTTTTTCTGAATTTACTACATCTCTACATTATAACAAAACAAGTGAAAATTTTAGAACATCTAATTTTGTCAAAAACACTCGGTTGCTTATATAAAGTGACATTGTAACCCTTTGGGTTAAGGTTACTAACTTTTTTTCCCGGGAGAGAAAATGAGGAAAATAACATGCATAGTTAAAAAACTTACTCTTTTTCTTTTAAAACGTGTGTCGTTCATAGTTTAAATGAGTGTTTTTTAAAAACGGTCGTAAAGTTTTTGAAAAGGGGATGTTACATTAGGGCTATTCTCTACCTCCACATGTTCTTTAAATGCCCTCATTAAATAGATCCAATTTGCTGAAATGAAAAGGGCTAACAACAGCTTTTAAATTAAACCCTCTTTGAGCAAATCATAAATAACCACTTTAAGATGAAAACTAAACATAAAAAGACATCAATCATGTTACATTTTTAGCTTGTTTTGCTAAAAGGAATCACGTTTGAACAGGAAATTCTATAATTTTCACTTTCCTGTACCAAATCTCAATTGTTGAAGATTTTTAAACTTGAACCTTTGAAGCAAATGATTATATCGCACACGGCTAAATTAGTTAACTTCCCTTATAGAATAAGCAAAACACCCAAACCCCCTTTGGCCTTTTTAAAGAGAAAACCCCCCATTTCACCAATAATACATTTTTCAGCCATGCCGGGAAATCTAACCCGAGCCCCTTTTGCTCAATAGACAGACATACTCTGACTTAGTTAGGGTTTGTCGGGACATTCACTTCAACTTTGGTTTTTTAAAAGCTCCTATGATGAATCCCGCTTTTTCCCAATTTCCAAGTCCAAGCTCTTTCTTTAATTTTGAGTTATAAATATTTTTTAAATTTACTTATTGGATAAAAACTAAAACAAATCTTAATTTCATTTTTATTTAATATCGGGACTTTGGGGGAACGAGCAAAGCCCCCTTTGCAGTGGGCCAAAACCGGGGGTCTATTCGAGTCCACATCCAACACTTGAAACTCTATCCAAAATTTTGCATCCCTTTGGGACTGGGAAAGATCCCTGGTGTTTTCCCTTTTTCCTTTTGGGTCTTCTTTGACAAAGATGGGGCCCCCAAAACCCCGCCCCAAATGAAGGGTTTTGGACATTGACTTTGGGCCACCGGTTGTCTACCGTGGGGGACATAAACCACGCTTTTTAAACCCTCCCTGCTTTTTTTAAAGGGGTTTCACTCTATTAAACAGGTTTTGGGGGGGAAATGATGTTTTGATTTGTAAGATATGAATATTTTGAAATTAACTGTGTTTGTTTTGGATAGCCCTTTCAGTCACTAAGATATGTGGTGATAAAAAAAAAATATTAATATTTAATTTTTTGTCTTCAGTGACGAAAAACGCGATTTTTAAATTTTTGGTTTTCCCAAAATTATCTGCAGGTTTCTTTATTACTCTATGGATGGTAGGTGGTACTAATGTAGTCTTGGGTTGAAATTAACAAATTATTTAGGTTGGGTGATCCATTGAAGTGTCAGTTCCCTTTCTTGTTAGCGGGAGCATATTGAAATTTTTAAATTTTTAAAATGATTTTAAAAACCTTGACAGTGTAACAGTCCTCAAAGTTGGGGTTATGAGTGGAAGCATGTGCTGAAACTTTTTTTTTTTTTTGGATTCTTGATTTTGGTGTTGTGCATTTATTACCCAAAAGCTACAACATTTTAAAGGGAAAAAAAAGCAAAAATGGACACTATTGGAATTAAAAAGAATAAAAATCCCCTGTTGCCCCATTGGAGGGCCCTGCAGTGGACCTAAATTTTAAAAGGGCCTAAAGTTTAGGAGCTATGCCTTTAGGCCTTTTAAAATTAGGTTTCCCGTGAAGTTAGGTCTTGTAAAAATTAAAGGGCTTTTTAAAAAATTTTGGTATTGTGCCTTTAGGGCCACTGCCTGCTTGGGAAAAGTTAAGGATTTTTTTTAAAATTTAAAATATGAGGGAAAATTTAATTTTTGGTCCAGTGCTTTTAGGTCCAGTGCCCTTTTGGTTTTTGTAAAGTTAGGAGCTTAAAATTAGGTGTTATAAAGTTAGGTGTTTTGGGGGTTTTTTTCTTATAGTATTTAGGTTTGTTTCCGGTTTGGTCTTATAAGGCTAGGGGTAATAAATTATAACTTCCATTTTCATTACAAATTTTTCAGTCCCCCTCATGGACCATCAAATAAACAACATTAAAATATTCCAAACACCTCCCAGATTTTTAAGAACCCAAAGACCTTACCTTGGGGGGCTATTGAAAACCCGGGGTTTTGGGTGCATATCAGGACCTGGTAGGCTTTCGTTTCAAGGGGGGTTTGGGGGGGGGGTAGAGCCATTTTGATTTTCCACATTTACGCTATTTAAAGGGTTTAAAAATAACTTTAATTATATTTTATTAAGATTTTAGTTTATTTTAAAGCCATTTCCGCCATCTTTTAAACTGTTGTGAGAAAATTTGAGGATGAGGATATGGAGCCAGGGGTTTTTGAGGAAAGAGGGTGGAAAGCCTGGGCGAGACCTGCACTTTGGGTTTGGGAAAAAGAGGGGGGGGCAGGATGAGGAGTTATTGATATTTGGGCCCTTTAGTTACTAGGGGGAACAGGGCGCCAGGGGTTTACCACTATGGGTTTTGGGTTGTTGGGAGTTTCCCCCTAGTTTTCGTGTTGGAGGGGGGGGGGGTCAAAGCGTCAAAAAAAATTTAAAATTTTTTTTTTCTGGGCAAAATCTCTTTAAAATCAAATATTCATATGTTATATCTTTCAAAAGGTAAAACCCATAGTTTTTTTATATTTAAATTTTCCACAATTAACTTTTTAAATTAAAATTGGGGAAAAGTGAGTTAAGGGAAACAAAAAAAAAAATGAATAGACCTGAGTACGGCCCCTTTTTTTTACTTTTTTTTGATTTTTCCTATCGGCTCCTCTGCAATTGTTATTTTCCCCTTTTGTTATTCTTAGTTTTGTTGTGCCCCAAAAGGCCTTCATTCCCTTTTTTGGAAATAAGGGCGGGGGGTTTACAAGTGTCATGGCAGTGCCCTTTTTTGTTTAAGGAGAGTTTCAGTGGTGAGGGGCCAACATAGGGTTCTGTAATTGTTGGCTTTCTAGTTGGGTTTTTTTTAAATTGGGTTTTACGGGAAACTCACATGTTTTTGGACTCCCTTTTTTAAATGGGTATGTATGGATTTGGGGTTTTATGTTGCTAGAAAAAGGGGTGGCTGTTTGGATGATGTATTTGCCCGGGTTTTTTGAAAGGTTTTTTTTTGTTACGGGGTTTTTGAGTGCCTTGTTGTGTCAGCAAAAGAAGAGGGGAAAATGGCCCCTTCAATGTATACAAATTCTAAAAAACCACCCCCCCCAAAATTATTGTAAATTTCAACCAGTTTAATTTTTTCACCCCCTTACCTTCAATTTTGGCATCACTGCTAAAATTTAGCATCGAAATATTGAAGTGTTTTTTGTAAATATGTGTTATTTGTTTTTATTTTTTTACTTTTATTTTTGCTCTATTTTTTTCCCTAAAACCTATAATTTTTTTTTATTACAAATGGTTTTATCTCAATGCACTTTATTTCTACATTTTATTAATATTACTTTTAATTAATTACTATCATTCTTATTTTCCCCTGTAATTATACAGTTCTAGTAAAATTTCCCTCAGTTACGTTTTGAAAAATAGTGTTTCCTCAAAACCCTGTTTAAAAAAATTAAATTTTAAAAACTCCCCCAAAAAAATAATTAGATGTCACATTCTTTTGTTGAAATTTTCACTGGTGGGCATGCAGACAAAGGTTTTAAATCAAATTCTTATATGGTTTAAAAATGACTGGGGGGTTTGGGGGGCTTTAATCTCTGCTGGTTGTACTGGGGTTTTTCTTTCCTAGGTGGCTTTTCACTATTCCTCCCCACAAAAAAATGGGGTTTTGCAATTCTCCTCATTCCTCATCTTTACTTTATTGCTTTAAAATATGCTGACAAACCGCCTCGGCGGCGTTTGTTGGTTAACGCGCTTGACGTGTTAGCTCGACTGCTTTAGGACGGGGAGGTCGAGGTTCGAATCTCGGTCGGGTGAAAATGGGGGTGGTTTTTTTTTTTAAATGGTTTTTCCCCTCTCCTTTCCCCGCAAATGCGGGGGGTTTACTTCCTCTTAAATTTAACCCCTTTCCCCTTTTTCCCAATCCTTTTAGCCCTAATTTTGGTTAATTTAAAAAGCGTTTTTTAACCCAAAGCGGGGGGGGGGGGGGGAAATTTTTAAGGAACGCGGGGGGCTAAATTTAAAAATAAACTATTTTCTGATAGTCTGAATTTGCTAGGGGAAGACATGATGCACACAAAAAAAAAATAAAATTTCATCCCCGCACTAATTTTTTAATAAAAGAAAAAAAAAGTTTTTACATTGGGTTTTTCCAGGAGGAATGTGCTGTGGACCCACAAAAATTTTTTTAGTAGATGGGGGGTTGGGTTTTTCAGTGGGCCAAAGGGGCGCTTCACTTTGCGGAGCTACTTGGGCTATCCCCCAAAAAACAAACTTTACCTTACCCTACCAATTTTAGGGGCCCCATGGAATTTAAACCTCCCCACCGAACTTGGGAAAACTCCAGTGTTGGTTTTTCCCCCAAAAAGGGAAATTTTTCTCCTTTGAACAAATTGAGAATTTAAAGATGAACTTTAAAAAAACCCACACCCAAGGGATGCCCTTTGCACAACATTCATTCATTTTATAAATTTTTAGTATGTGTAAATTAGTTTTCATGATATATAAAAAAAAATAGTCTTGAAAATTCAAAAAAAAAATCTTTATTATTATTATTATTTAATATAAATCTATAATTTCACACACATCCAATGATTCCTTTTTTTGGGGAATGGTTTTCAAAAAAGTTATCTGCATATATTTTTCATTAGTTCCCTTTAAAATTTTAATAGTTTTTTTTTTTTAGTAATGGTTTTTTTTTTTAAAAGTGCTAATTTTTTGGTACATTTTTTGGGCACCCAAAAATAATTTTTAAACCCAAAATTATGCTATTAAATTAATACAACCCAAAAAAAAAAAGGGAAAAAAAATTTAAGAAAAAAATTTTAAAGGGGCATTTTGATTATTCTTGATCAAAAATATATCATCCTGATGACTTGATATGATCCTAATATATCTTCAACTTCAATGAGGGTGGTAAAATAGACAAGGAGCTGGAAACTCTCCTTCAGAGTCCATCTCATGGCTGATTAGCTGGGACATTACATACAAGATTATGATAAAAACACACACAGTTTACTGAATTCTTCATTTGACAAGAGCGAACTTTATATCACTGTAGCAGGCTTTTTTCATTTTAAACAATGTTTCAAAGTTTATTGTGATCATTGATCACTAGTCTCATATCAATGTTTTCTAAGGTAGAATACAGATAACCTCGCCATGATGCAGGTTCTGTTTTGAGCTGTAATACCAACAAAATGTAGCTCCTAACCAGGGAAAGGGGTGAGACAGGCTCTTAAAGATGTCATAATAGAGACACCAAAGTCCAAATTGCTTTATTTTTTGGTGAACTTTAAACTGCTAGCACTCGAGATTGATTTTGGACCATGTTCTTGGATAGAACCTTAGCTTTAAATTAACAGCATATTTCTAAAGAGTGTAGAATTTTTTCAATTGTGAGCAGATAACATTGAATTGAAAGTGTGATGTTTAATTTTTTCATGGGTGAATCTGATTATTGAAAATAATTATTTTAAATTCTAGTACAAGATTACCATTTTATGTTTGACAGCTATCAAAATTGTTACCGTCTGTCAAAAATAAATGCTACAGGATACAGAAAATATTGCTTTGGTTTATGAATACTTTAATATATACATTTAGTGACATTTGACCGCCTATGTGGACATAGTTCTTGGCTATAGATTCAGAGGTCCCAGGTGTGATCCACAGTGCTTCCAGATTTTTCTGTGAAGCAGTGGGTCTGGAATGGGGTCAGACTCAGCCTCGTGAGGACAAATTGAGTTATTTTGATAAATAAGTAGCTTCTCTGGTCTAGAAAACTGAGATTAATGGTCGGAGGGGTCATTATGCTGCCCATATGATACCCTCTTTCCATAAATGCGGGCACTATATTCGCCAACAAACATGTGTTGGTCACTTGGTCGGTGTAGTCAACACCACCTGGAGACAAGTCCTGCTTGCATTGCTGTGACGTCACAAGTCTGAGACCATATAGGTTCCTTGAACTTCACCACGAAACCTTGGTTTGTCAATCGAATGTTATTTTCTGTATTTATTGTTGGGGACGTTTTAAGTTAAATATTACATGCTTAAGTATAATAAATTATTTATTTAGCTAACAACTAAACTGAACATAAATTATATGTAAACATACATTTCCTGGGTAAACACATTGTTTGTGTAGCTTATTTGGTATGTATATTTAATTATATTTCTAAGAGATTACTGAGGAACAAATATTATCAAATATAAAGGATTTCTCGAAGAAGGTATAGTACTATAGAGGGAACCATAAAGGCAATTAAGATTTTTTACATTAGATTAATTAGGTAGTAAATTATGATATTTAAATTAGAAATTAATTAATCTATTCACAAGTCAATAGTTTCATGCATACGTTGATTACAAATATAATGTTACTTTGAATTATTTTAATATTTATCAATATTGGTA
The DNA here is from genome assembly GCA_039000515.1 of Timema cristinae. Lineage (NCBI taxonomy): Eukaryota > Metazoa > Arthropoda > Insecta > Phasmatodea > Timematidae > Timema > Timema cristinae. The sequence goes on from JBCFYV010003387.1 coordinate 19,881, forward strand.
GGGTTACTTTGTATTTTTAACTTTTTTATTTCTATTGTTAAACTGATCTTGCTTAAAATAATTATATTATTATTATTATTATACAAAATAATGGTTTGAATTAGGAGGGATAGCCAGCACACTTACCTAGGTGATACTGGAGTAGAAATTGTTTAGATATAACATTAAAAAACACACAAACACATTTTTAAGGACAAGCGTTCACTGTCACAGACAGCTTCATCAGGTCAAGAGAGTAGACTGATGCTTTGGTTGAACTGTAAGGTTGACTGTCCCCAGCTGACTCTTTTTCAGTTATGACATCACTGTATAGATAGCAGCACTATGAATAATGTTATATTGAATATTGATATTTTACAAGTAAGTATTACATTGTATTAGCTTGATATACTTTACATAGGTCATAAATATTATGTAGGACCCACCTTTACAATCACATATTATAAGCTGAGCACATTCTTTGTATGTGCTGCGATGATAAAATATTCAACTTGATATTAAAATTTAATTTAGTAAAATTATAATGTTAGACAGGGGTTTGTTTAAAATGTAACCACGTTAATTATAAATTAAATAAGTACCAGTTTACTTGATTTAATAGTATTATAATCATCATCATCATCACTAGCACCACGTCTTAATACCCCTTTGCGTTGTACACATTTACACTGTTGTGTAATGGTAGGGTGATTGTGAGATGAAATGGAGGACCTACAGTTTAACGGGGAATCCGAACCAAGATGGTGGCCTGGCATTCCCCACATTCACAAGTTGTGATAATACACGTCTTGTCAGAGGGGAAGGAAGGGTTTGGCAATCTGATAGATCTGTGCCGGGACCGAGGATTGAACCCTGATCCCCCAGAACAAAAGTCTGACACCTTACCCTAGACCACCAGGTTACCTATTTTTTTAATAGTAAATTTTATAAATACAACGAAGATTCCAAATGTAATAATATTTGTTAAAATTATTTCTGAGGCAACATTCCTTTGTTTTTAATTATTTCTGCATCCACATTAAAATTATTATAAAAACTTAATTTACTCTTTTTTTCCAAAATAAACCCTCTTTGTATTTATTCTTATGACTTATTAAAATAATTTCTAGATGATTTGAGTGAAGAATTTAATTACAGGCATGGTTTGAAACTAAACATTTATTTTATCATAAAACATTATATTTAGAAAAACTAGCAATCAAATTTAAAAAATTCAAATGAATTGTTATTGTGTTGTGGTATAAGTATGTATTTAGACATAACCCTTGAATTTGATTTTACACTACATCTTACTACCCATCCACAGCTATTTGCATTTATTAACACTTTTATCTGCACCGTTAAGAATGCAGTCTATATGTAAAGCTCATTTAGTCTGGTTTGCCAATGATGGGGAGGTTGGGATTCGTATCCCAACTTGGTGTATTGAGGGTAGTTTTTCCTAAATGGTTTCCCACTCTATCTCCACACACATTTGGGTACATTTAATCTAAATTCTACCTTTCTCATCCTTACTATATTATCGTGATAAATATGCGTGTAGCCCTAATGGGTTTTGAGAGGTAGTGGACAAAGTGAATTTTTAAATAATGTCAAATGTACCCACATATACACTAAGTGAGATTGGGTAACCATTGAGGGAACTATTTTATGATACATTTGGTAGAGTTAAAGCTTTGACCTTCTCGTCAATGGCTAACCAGATTAGAGGAGTTTGAAGTTTAGTCGGCATGAGTACCAATGCAGGTATTATATTTTTATAGGCCTGCCTCTGATTTAATTTAGCTCTAATTTGTCAATATGTAAACAAGAGAGAGCACTGCATCATTCTATTAGTAGCATGTAGAGTTATATTAAAAAGTTAAAAAGATTTACTTGAAGATTAAAATTTAGGAGTTTACTATATGTTTAAAATCATATCAGTTTTATGTAAAAAAAACAACTAAAATAAATCTTATCTTAGACATATTAATTATTTACTTTATAAATTCAAAATGTTCCAAATTTATTAAGTTAGTAAAAACTTTAATACAAATAACTGTTCACCCTTTAAAATTATGTTTTAATCATTAATTTAATATTCCAATACAATGAATTTAAAACGTGGGTAAATGTTGAATCTATAAAAACTAGCATTCAATAAATTAATATGTTCATATGGCCTTCTCTTGAAGGTTTTGTGGGCTGAAAATCTTTTATTGGGATTGAATTCAACCATTTCATCTTAATATTTTCATAATTTGGAAAAACAAACACGTGGACCTTAGGTTTTTTTTATAGTTTCCTCGGCAATTTGGTACACAACACTTACTAACCATATTTAAATATAAATAAATTCAGTATTAAAACATATAACTGAATAAGAACATAAACAAAAAGAAAAAAATGTTTAGAATGCAGTTGAAAATGTATGTAACATTTCAAAACATATTTCACACTAGGTACACAACCCAGATAAACCACAATAAAAACGCACAGCACATTCAAATTTGATTAAAATAAATATTAATAAACCCCTTTAAGTGTTAAACACATTGTAATGTATTTGCAATTAACCATAGTATCTGAATAATTAACGAATAAACTATAAAAAAACATGCTAATTCATACTCATCATGAACCACACACCATTAATTTAACTGCTAAACTGACCGATTGAGAGAGGAAAGAAGGGAATTCTTGTTGAGTCAGGTGGCCGTAAGTCCCTGATGTCACGCTGTTCACAAACACTAGCGAGCAGGCCTTCTTTCTACATACTGTTGGTGTGCCTCACTTGAGGGCTGACGCCATGGACTTTTACAATAACAATCTAACTATAGCGTTGTTCATATGATGATTATGAACAGTATCTATTTAGCTTTAAAAATAAACATTTCCAGTTTTTACTCATTCATGTTCATGGTATCAAAATGTAATGCATACACACACATACTATGAATTAAAATAAATCAAACAAACACATGTATTCTTATATAAATAATTGATGTTTTGTGGCTTTGTTCACATATCTCCTGAATTTAATGATTTGTGTGTTGTTCACAGGCACATACTCCTGAACATTATTCTCCATCTTCCTCCTTGCCTTATAAGCTTTGTCATTTATCCGAAAGTCTAATACCTTCCGTGCCAATACCTGAAGTCTTTACACATGAATCACCACCATCTGAAGTACCAATACTTAAGGCCTCATTATCTGAAGACGTAATGCCTGAAACTCCAAAACCAGCAGCACGCAGAAAAAAGAAATCTCCATCCTTTCGGAAACACTCAGTTATCAAAAAAGTGCATTCAATAGTGATAGCTCCCGCTGATAAGAGAATTTCAGTCCTAGAAAAGGTGCCAATTTTGGATGAAACTTCATCTATTAATGACTATCACAAAACTACGACTATAAGTGCAGATGTTCACCCAACTCCTGCTCCACGCAAGGGTACCACTGGCTTAGCTGACCCACCAAAGAAATCCAACGGTTTGTAGAGTTAAAGTTGACTTATTATCATATGCAAATTCTCATTTGTTTAATTTTTGCAATCAATAAATTCAACTAAAGTTATTTTTTCGCCATGTAAGGTAAGGGGAGTGGAAGAGGTTACATAATGATGTGTTACATACCCTGCACTTAACACAAGACATTGTTAGGATAGTCAATCTTGCCGATTACAATGAGCAGGACATGCAATGCGATTTGAAGAATTTAGAATCGTGCTTAGAGTATTTACTGGTAAACCCATTGGGAAGAAGCAGATGGGAAGATAATAATAGAATGGACCTGAAAGAGATAGGGTGGAATTAGGTGGATTGGATAGAACTAGCTCAAGATAGGGTCAGATGGCATACTTTTTAAGTGCGGCACTTTCGAGTTTCTAGGACTTTAGAGTAAGATGTAAGTAACTAAAGTGATTATTAGTTAAAGAATGGTGTTATGATGAGAAAGTTAAGTGAAAGAAACTTATGATAGTTACCTTTCACATATTGATAGGTTGTCTACTTTTGAACTATTTTAAGACTAAATTTGAACCCTAAGTTGTGTTTCTAGTTAAACGTTATCTTGGTATATGTCTTTTACTATGTCACTTCTAAGCCTGTGCAAATCCATCATTTACACTTTCGAATCAAATCCGAATCTTGACTAACTTACTCGAATCGAATTCAAATTGAATCTAAATGGGTTAAATTTTATTTTAAAAGTCGAACCCAAATTGAATTTTAAAATAAACAAATTTTTATCAGTTAAATTTTAAATTCCTATTCAAATTCCATGTTTAAAAAAAATAAAATACTTTTTTTAAAAAAATTAGTTTCAAATCTGAATAGTAAAATTTTTTTTTAGAGTTACTATGTATTGTTTAAAATCGGGGGGGTCTGTTTTTGGGAATATTTTTACAATTCAAATTTTTCCCAAATTTCCAATCCAACAATAAAATATCAAAAAAAACATGCTGATAAAAATTGTGACCTTTTTAGGTTATTAAAAAAAATAATGTAGTAAAAAAACGCTTGCCCAAAAAAAGGGGATGAACCATCCCCCAAGGGGAGGATGCTCAAATAATACAAATATTTAATAAAAAAAAAAAGGGGCAACAATAAAAGCGAGTGCTATGGGTGCAAGGCTTTGAATGTTTTCCCCCAAAACATTCCAATACCGAAGCTCGAAACCCCAAACCTGTTGCTGGGTTTTTCAAAAGGGGCCGTCTACCTCTGGAAAGAAAGTAAGAGACTGCAACCTGCCTATCAGTTCACAATAAATTAATAAAAAAATATATTAGATCTAATCCCTAGGGTAGGGGAGAGGCTTTTATATAGAAAAAAATTAGTATAAGTCGTTATAAGTCGTTTATTTATTTGCGATTGCACAATTAGATATTTAACAGTTTATTCAACGAAAACATTGTTGTAGTGAAGATGTATATAAAAAAAAAAAAAACAAAATTTTATATACCAAAACGAATTGTACCCAAATTTAAAAGAGTTTTGAGGTGAAACATATATCAGTTTAAATTTAAAACCCGTTAACATAAAAATATTGATAAAAGGTATAAATGTAAATTAGACTCTTTTAAAATTTTATGAACATAGCCAGACGGCATTCCCAACAAGAAAATTTAGCAAAACTTAGTTAATTCTAAGCCCTTTTGGGATAGGGCGCCTTTCTTATTTAAAAAAATAACGACAAGATAATCTGTATTCAATTATTAAATATTCGTCCCAAAGAGAAAATTTGGATGGTTTCAAAACAACAACCCCAAAAAATCTAAATTCAAATTTAAATATTGCCCTTTAGAACTGGCATGTTGCAAACAACAAAAAGGAAAACTGAAATTTAAAAATTAAATTAGTTCACGTGAAATTATTTAAATATAGCTATAAAAGGAAAGATACCCCTTAAACATACTTATCGATACAATCGATTAATTATAATCAACTGGCGATAAGAAAGCCTTTCCCCACAATGAAGCGACATTTTAAAGAACAATAAAGTAATTTTCTACAGTCAGATTTATTTCTAAAATTAATTTTTAAACTTAGGAAAATAGGCCGAAAAAAAAATTTTGAAACATTATTACAATAAAAAAAAAAAAAGTTAAATGTGGGCCCAGGGGTGAATTTTGGGCCTTTACATTTTAAGTTTAAGAAAGCCGGAGCTTATTTTCCCATCTCAGTTACGACTTAGGCCCAATTGTAAATTTTGTTGGTCCCGGCGCCAGTATAATTTTACCATTTAAACAGAGAAGAGGGAAAGATGGGAAAATTAAGGGGGAGGTCACATTCTAGTCACCGGAAAAACATAGTTAGGGGGCATGCCCACACAGCTTGGGAAGGTCCCTGGCCGTTCGGGAACCTTTCGAAGGGGATATCTTCACTGCGCATTTTCAAATCAACTCAAGGTGTTCGTTGCACTCGCGTCAATTTCACCCTGCAGTGTTCTATTTTTCCCCGGTTTCCGCAAGGTGCGTCCCACGGATTTTTGTTGTTCTTCCACGCAGCCCCAGTCGCAAGCAAACGGGGGAAGTTCATCTATTTTTGTTGTTTAGTGTCTTTCGTAAGCCATCCGATTTCTACAGCGGGAAAAATTTAAATAAAGTTTTACATAATATTTTTAATGATAGTTTCAAGATATTCACTGTCACAAACAATTGTCTTCCACGTGATACCTTTAAGACCTGGACTCAAGTTGATTTCTCTTTTTTACTCTTATCACGCAACTGGTTTCCCGGGCTGTCATTATGGGTTTGTTAAGTTTAAATATTTAATAGATTCAAAATGTGTGCCAAACACAACCCGAATCCGAGTTTAAAAATTTAAAATTTTGATTAGAAATTTTAAATAAAAACCCGAAACTTC
>JBCFYV010003388.1:0-29069 GCA_039000515.1 Timema cristinae
TTTTGAAAGAATTTGCTGATAAAAGTTTAAACTGGTTAAATTTTATGGGACAAGGTTATGATGGAGCTAGTGCCATGAGTGGAGCATATAAAGGGACACGTCATAATTCGTTAGATATATGCAAAAGCTTAATACGTTCATTGTAGTGCTCGCTGCCTGAATCTTGTAATTACGGCGGGCTGTGACATTCCACCTTTAAGGAATTGCATAGGTACAAGATAAAAAAAAGTACTGCTTCTTTAACATTCCAAAAAGACAGGCAGCACTGTCTTATAAACTCGAGAAACTTGAGTCGACCCAAAGAGTAAGTGAGCTGAAACAGTTGTGCAAATGTATCCAGCTACAAAGACGTATTGCAGCAGTGATGTTAGCAGCGTTGTCACTTATTACACAAACTACTTTCTTTTCAATGCCCCATTCTTTCACGTTATCTTTCAAATGATCAGAAAGATTTTCGGCAGTGTGTCCACCATGAAAAACAATACACCCTAATAATACTGAATGGAGCTCACAACAATCACTGTTTATGAAATATGCTGCTACGGCAATAAATCTTTCATTGTTGAATGAGGTCCATGAGTCTGTGATAAGGCATACTCCTGAAACTTCCTTCAGATTCATTTTCGCTCTCTCTAAAGCTGACTGATACAATTGCGGGACCAAACTAGAAAAAACCGCTTTACGAGATGGAAGGATATAACCTGGACAAAGCATGTTGATGAAAATTTTGAACTCTGGGTCCTCAACAATACTTAATGGATGGTATTCTTTGACTATCATTTTGATCAGCTGTTGATCTAATAATTTTGATCTGTGAATTGGAATGGCTCTGTTGATACTAACATAGTATAGTATATTAACCTGTTGCTGTTTTGAGGCCTGTTTTGACGTAGATGGTTGATTAATGTCTGAATTCACTTCTATATCTATTATATCTACATCATCGACAGTTTGCTCACTAGCTAAGTTTAACGTGGATTGATCAGTTGATGGTACTGACTTATGAGGAGAGACACTTCTAAAAATAGGGACAGTAGAGCGTTGAATGTATATCTACACAAAAAGTCGCCAGCCCATCTAAAAAAATTGACGAGCTTAGATTAGTATAAAATATCTCGCCGCTAGGATCGCTTGTGTTCTCCAACACCAGAAAGTGTCACTCTGATAGCCTAGAGGTAAACAGGCTAAAATATTCTCTTTCTCTCTTCTCCGTCGCTCTCTACTAGAGACTTTGAAAGGTGGGGTAAGCCAGCAGTCCTTTCCTCCCTCAATTCCTAATAATAGCGAACAACCTTGAAGTGAAACATGGCAAAACTTCATTGTTCCCTGGCAACTTTCCTTAGGTTCTCTTTCAAGCCCACTAACATAATTTGTTTTGAGATTCATGAGTTGTAGGCGGGCAATTCTGTCTAGCTTCATGGCTTTTGCTTTATATAGATTAAATAATGTATTAATTTGTATACCTTTATTAAATAACGCATAGCTCATTAGCTATTGCCTTATAGCTTAACGTCTGCATGGCAGTTTCTCGCCTACCGATGCGGCCTTCTTTGTAATTTTAAAGCTAATTTTTATGCAAAACTTTTTTGAGTCCCGGTTTTAAATATTATAATTTTATTTTTAAAGAATTAATGACCTCATTTGTATGTTTGGACCAATAAAGAAGATCAATATTGGGTCTACAGGGCTCAAAACTTTGTATTAAAATTCCAACTTACGGTTAAAATTTTCGGTATTTTATTAGGTGCTGTACATCTTCATGACATCGCAATGCTATTAAATTCCTCATTTATAAATTTTGACCAATAAAAATGTAAATATTGACTATTGAGTCTAAAATGGAGATATATCATTGTTGTACAAACCTTTCTCTAAAGAGTTTTAAGGAAAAACATAAACTTTTAGAGACTTACTTATATTTAATTACTCTATGGCATTGGAGAATTATTGCGTTAAAATTTATGTGGTGTTTCTTTACATCTAAAGTTGACAAAATTGTATTAATATATTTGCCAATATCTCAGAAACTGTTGGTTTTATCAAAATATATTTCATATAGAAGTTTTTAATTTTTAATAGTACTACAATTTTGCAATTATAAGTTATTCAGTATCTCAAATAGTTGAGGAGATACGGAAATTTCAGCTTCTGTAAAGTACCCTAAAAGTCATTTTCAGGGGGAAATGAAAATAATGCTACCTTAAAGGCCTCAAGCATAACATAGAGCCGATGATGAATTAAAATTTATTTCAAACAATAATAATTAATATTTAATAATAAAATAACATTCCTACAAACTTTAATCTCTGGAAAATTTAGAAAATCCTATACACATCTGAAAGCTAAGTTGTTTATAAAGAGCAAATGTAATTAAAATGGTTCTAGTTATAAATAACACCATCTTTTAAAGCTATACATTTTCCTCCTCTGTTCATAAACCTGTAGCGTTTATTACCGTAAAGCTACAACGGTTAATAGATAAAAGCAAGACTGGACACTATTGGAATTAAAACAAGTAAACTCACTGTTGGCCCATTCAGCAGCTTCAAATCACTAATGTACTCCCCGCGCTAAAATAACATGCCGCAATGAATTTAACTGACCAACTAAGCGAGTGAAAATCATGCAAGACTGAACTGTGCATTATCGCGGGGCATGTTGGGAAAATTGTGGCGCGCACGCGCAAGAAGGTGTTGATTTGTTGAAACATTTGGTCTAGAACAATCTACCTGCTGCTACGTTATTCTAGTCGTCTATTTATCCCCTCCCTCTCTGCATTGTTTAGGGTTTGCTTGTGTTTTGTTTATCCCTCTTCTCCCTCTCTGAGCTAGAATAATTTTGTATATAATGGTGTAGTCCAGATGGACGAACTACTCTTGTTAGAATCAGGTCCTCGGACATACATAGGTGTCCGGGATGTTTTTAGAAGGTACGGAATTCCCTTTTGGCTGTTGTATGTTGAAATTCTGTTTGGCAAATTAATATTTAAATTTAAAACCTTTACAAGTATAAAAAATAAGTTTCGTAGGGATATTACGTTGAAACGTTATGGAATTACGGGTCCCTACGTAGTGCGCCAATTATGTTGTTCTGATATTTTACTGCCGCGATGGACGCCAATTGAAGAATTATAATTAATAAACACTTATTATTTTGACATGTTTTTTATTTCTGAATCTGTTTATTTAATGAGAAAATAGATCATGTCGTTGAAATATATACGCGGCCTATTGTATGAGCGCGGACAGGTGTTGCTGGACCCCAAGTGAATTCTGTCAGTTCTGAACACCAACTGCCTTTACGTTGCACCATTCTTTGTATATATCCCTTGCTCATGGAAGCTTCGAGAAGGTTTAATTTAGAAAAACAAAATACAAGACAAAATCATCTCCGTTTTACTGGGAGGTTCTAGAGCCGGAAAATGAATCAAGCTACATTTTAAAATCTCTCTTCGAACCTTCGAGAAGAGGAAGTTATTATTTGAAATATTATATTGTCAACATGACTTTACTAACGTCACGTGCGTGACGTCACTGATCAGTGGCTTTTGCCTTCTTAGAAGAAGAAGTGCTTTAAGCGCCATTTAATATACTACATAATTTAAATGAAATAAGATACGTTTATAAAATTAGGACGATATTATTGTCAATGCTTTCAAATACTTTTTAGGGGCAGATCAATTACATCACAATACCCCCCAAAGTGTATCTGAAAGTAGACTTAGTCGTATACTTTTTGATACGCTTTGCTAAAAAAATAAAAGACGAGAAAAGACGACTTGATCATTTTTCGCACACCCTGTATAAAGTTTCACAAATAACATATTTTGGAACACTCTGTATAATGTTGTTCTTGAATGATAATAATATTTGAAGTGGTGTTCTCTGATTGTAAGTTTACATGAAGTATTTATACAAAGAAGTTGAAGTTATATAAATCAAACATTAAAATATAAAATGTTAATCAAAAAGTTGAAATTAGATAAATCAAATATCAAGATATAAAATTGTTAAGTATAATTACAATTAATTGAAATAAAATAATCTAAGTTTATTATATAAAAATTTGAATTTAATCAATACTAATCAAAGTTTTTTTTAAAACAAAATTCGTTGCTCTAACGTCCTTAAGATTGATTAAAATACATTAAACTTTTTAATAAAAAATGGAATTTAATTGTCACTAATCCAAGTGTCTTTTAATCATTTATTGGTTTAAACACTTCATTGCACTTTTTATTCATTTTTTATTGATCCTTCACGGATCCACTTTTAATTATTAGTATTATTATGATGATCCTCCACGGATCCACTTTTACTATTATTATTATATTGACATACTTAACAAACACTCTTAATGCTACACATACTCTTAAAAGCCTGACGGCCAAATTCGCTATATGAGCAATCACTTAAAATACATTTACTAAATAATTAGCTTAAAGACACAAAAAATAATTTACAAAATAAACTCAATTACTTAAAAGATAATATAATTACATTGTTTCGTACAGAGAAAGGATAGTAACAGAACATCTGAATCATCTTACCAAAATTTTATTTATTCATGAGGATACCTAATCTCAAAACAAATTTAAAATACTTGAAATATATAGACGATAATCTTGGAATCATAAAGCACGTTTGAAATTAGTATGAAATTATATATCACACCATTATAAAATATTGAAAATTATTTTTCCCCTTCTTAATTGAATAATTAACACTCCGTCAGGCGCATTATGTTGTAGAACACGATCGGGCGCATTGAGCCTGGGAAGCACACTTTGATCTACTAATTTTTTTCTACGCATGTTCACATTTTCTTACGAAAAAATTGTCAACTACAAACACCAAAGAGGAGAAATAAAACAGTTTGTCATGTTTTTCGAAAATAACATAATTTTATTTGAGAAAATGAATATACATTTTTCCATGAGCTGTAATAATGAAAATTGCATTGAATTAGAACAAGAATATAAGGAACTAGAAAATTGGTCATTGATCTGATTCATCATCGATATGTCCTTCTACCTCTCTTTTATAGCATTGAGGACACGTGAAAACAGCATGTGAGAGGCAGGTAGCAGTATGGCACTTTTTGCATTCATATTGACTTAATCTCCTGTGATGAGTTTCTGAGGTGCAAGTTTCACATCTGCGTCTTTTCGGAGGTAATTGTTGTTCTGTTCCCCCTGCGGGACGGGGTTTAGAATAGTCCCGCAGTTACCCCTGCTTGTCGTAAGAAGCGACTAAAAGGGGAGGCTTCTGTGCAGGACGTACCTCGTGTGGGACAAACCTATCCTATATCTTTCCTTTCACATCATTTTCTTCTTCCTTCACTTTCCACCTTTTTTTCACACTTCCCCTTCGCTTTATCTATCCTTACCTTTTCCCTCCTTTCCCCCACCGTTCATCCTGCACAGAGGCCTTTGGCCTTTCCGTTGACGACCTTGGCAACTAACCCGGTTCTTCTCTGTTTACTATTAGATACCACTGCCTTGAGCTCCTAAATGAAAGTGCGCCGGTTGCACTACCTTAGTAGAAGGGCCTTAGGGATGACAATAACCGGGTACCCTACTTTGGGAAAAGATCGGTTGCGTTCATGAGGGCCCGGACGTAAAATTGGCACTTTCCTACAGCCACTTGCTGCGACGACCTCTCTCTCGGCGATGCTCTATGCGAAGGTTGTCATGTCTAGCGTCGCATAGAGCCTCTCGCCGGGACAGTTAACAGGGCCATATGTGGTAGAACCAACTTGGATCACCCTGGGTCTACGTCCTGTGTTTTATCCCCCTAACCGTGTCTTGTATGAAACTAAATGGCGTAGTACAAGGCCGGTTGGGATCAGGATGCTATCGGTTTTCGACACGTGTGGGATAGTTTTGCCAAAGGCTATCCCCACATCCCTAGGTCGAGTTTCTCCCTGGAAAATACGCCCTCCGAAATGCCATTTTGATCTTGCCAAGTTCCCTAAAGCGACCACCCCAAACTTTGTATATGAGAGGACCTTTAATGAGCTCCTCTCCACTCGCTTTCACGGATTCGAGCGCATCTACACTGACGGCTCTAAATCTGGAGCCTCCGTGGGATGTGCTTTTGTTGTGGAAGGATCCAATTTTAAATTTGGTTTACCTAAAGAAACCAGTGTTTTTACGGCTGAATTATATGCCATTTTTAAATCTTTGTGTTTTGTTTACCGAAGTAGTCACCGTTCTGTCCTCATCTGCACGGATTCCATGAGTGCTCTGTTGGCATTGTCCACTCTCTACTCCTGGAATCCCCTCGTGCAGATGATACATGAGCAAATTTTTAAAATTGATTCATTAATCACCCGGCTCGCCTTTTGCTGGATCCCTGGTCATGCTGGTCTTCCAGGAAATGAGCTGGCGGACCAGGCAGCCAAGGAGGCGAGTCTGGGTGTCATGTTTTTAGATCTAAAGGGTTATGTTCGGCGTGGAGTCTTACGCACCTGGCACTAGCAGTGGGTCTCGACCCCTGCTCAGAACAAGCTGCGGACCATCAGGGACGGTGTGTCGCGATGGCCCTCTTCTATACGAAAGTCTAGAAGAGAGGAGGTCATCGTGACGAGACTCCGCGTCGGGCATACTTCATTGACCCATAGTTTTTTACTAAGAGGGGATCCACCTCCAGTGTGTGAGTTTTGTGATACTCCCCTTAGTGTGCATCACATTTTGGTGGAGTGTCGCAAACTAGCCCCTATCCGCCTGGCTCTTGATTTTAAAGGTGACTTACGTTTTTTATTACGCGATAGTGCGGATGGAGTTATTTGTTTACTCCGTTTTATACGCCAGGCGGATCTTTTTAATGCCATTTGAGTCACTTTTATAAAGTGGCTCTTTTGGATATTATCTCATATTGAGATCTTTTTAACCGTTTTATTACAATTTAACATGTTGTTTTGTCTTTTTAACGTATTATCATTTTAACATGTTTTGTCTTTTTAACGTGTTATATTTTAATATGTTTGTTTTGTCTTTTTATTGGAGTGATACACTTGTGGTTTTTTTTTTAGCAGGTGTATCACTTAATTTATACCAAGAGTCCATTTGAGCACTCCTATGGAGTGTCTCAGATGGTGAATGTTCCATCTCTTTCCCCTATGGGGATTTTATTATGTTTTTAATATATTTCAAGGCCCTAATGACCTAGATGTGTCGATGGGCCGTTAAACAATAATAATAATAATGTTGTTCTGTTTCGTTCAGTTGTTCTTGAGTCGGAGCGAATCTCTTCAGTTTTTGTTGAAGGTTCGACGGCATCCCAATTGACTTGAGACTTCGTCGAGCAAGTTGACCAAGCACAAGTTCGTTAGAGAGTTGTTTTATGAACAGTCTCCTTCTCAGATCTGCAAAACCATTGCCGACATATATGACCTGGGAATTGATTGAAGCAATATTTAGCATTTTGAAAAAAATTACCAATAATTACCAATTACCAATAATAAAACATGCCGTAAAAACATTTATCTGTGCAGTATACAATGGTAAGAATGTTAATAAATCACTGTTTATTAATATTTTCTACATTTAACTTGCTATTATGTCTCAAATTATGAAACATGTAATTATAGGATTTAAAAATTGAGCCTAGATGTTTCGGCTCTAGAACTTATGAAACTACCAAACATTTTCCCATTTGTTGGAAATAACCCTAATATGAATGAATATTGTTTTTAAGTAATGTGTAGTAAAATTGTAATTTCCATTATTCATTGTGTCGAGATCAAGCACCCTACATTAACTATAAAATGTAAATATATTTACATTCTTATGTTATAAAGTGATTAGGGAACGTTTCACTTCAGCTCTGGAGGGTCTCTGGGGTACTTTATTTTCTGTTTTTATGTTAACCACTTATGTTGTTGTTAAGGACTGTAGGACTGCCTATGTGTTAGGGACGAAGGTTTTATTTATAGGAAGTGCACCAGTATTTGTGTAGAGTAAAAGTGGAAAACCATTTAGGAAAAAAAACTCTCCCTGGGCATATTTGTATTAATTCAGGTCAACAAAGGTTTGGGGTAAGGGTTACCTGAATAGTTCTCCATTCGGACCCCGGGACTCTGGACAGGGATGTGGGTGCAGTCTCTTTTATATAAAACTCCAGGGCCTGGATTCACTAACGGGAGCAAATAGTTGCACCAGCGCAAGTTTGAAATATGTTCCAAATCCCTATTCACTAAAAGGAGCAGGCGCAATTTGAGAGCAAAGTTGCGCCTTTTATTTGCCACCACTCAAGAATAGGTGCAACTCGAAACTTGCCACTTTTATTAAGTTAAAATGGCTGCTTATTGACTCATTAAAGTTCATTTCATTTTTTGTTTACTTTAATTCGATAAATTAAATAGGTTTTTTTATATAAAATGTTTCCGATTTTACATGGGTTTTATGAAAAAGACGACCAAATACCGGTACTTCATAGAATTGAAAGAGTGTTTAGAGACAGACAAGATATTTTACATTTTAATGACACATACCTATTACGTTATTTTCGTTTTCCACGGCAAGAAATAATTTACTTGTGTGAGCTACTTGATCCTATCATTGGTGCAAAAACAAATAGAAGCCATTCTATACCAACGGTAACCATGGTTCTTGCTTCCCTTGCGTTTTTTGCAAGTGGAAGTTTTCAGCATGTTGTCGGTCGAATTGTTGGTGTGAATCAACCAAGCTGCAGTCGGATTTTGGCAACAGTATTGGAAGGTTTAAAGAGACTCGCACCAACACATATCGTCTAATCCACTTGATGACCCGCAAAACATAGCGCATCTTAAAACAGGTAAGATTATTATGGTTTGTTAGTTTTAACTTGGTTAGGATTAGGCTATATTAGATGATATTGTTAGCAAAACCAGTGATTACAATTTACATAACCTCGCTCGTCATATTTTATTTGTTATTTTTATTACATAGTAAATATATATATATACACACACTAGATAGCTGTTGCCCGCGGCTTTGCTCGCGTGGAAGTTGATTATATACAAATACGAAAATATACATATGTATTTACAGATTAATTTAAAATATTACTTACGTTGATGACCATAACTCGACCTCAGATCAAAATTAATGCAAGTCCGATACAAACTTTCACCCCCTTTTTCATCCCTTATTAAATAAAATTTCCAAAATTCCTGAAAGACGTATTTATTTGTTTTACGTCAATAACCGAAATACAAATTTTTGTTTATGTAACTTTCAAAATGACGGACTTTCATACATATTATCATCCCCTATTTTGACCCCTTTGGGGTGGAATTTTCTAAAATCCTTTCTTAGTGGGTGCCTACATAACAAAATGAATATACAGTCCGAATTTCATGCTTGTAGCCTTGATAGTTTGCGCTCGGCGATGATGAATCAGTCAGTCAGTCAGTCAGTCAGGACATGTTATTTTATATATATATAAAAACCAAAATTATTTTTTTACAAAGTAAGAATCCTCATATATATTTTATAATTTATATTATTTGCACATAGGCTAATGCAATATGCTTAACTAGAGATCACACAGAAATAGGATTGGTTTGAATCAACTTAAACACCGCCCCCTCCAATCCTTTTGGGTTATGTAGTTTATCGTTTATAGGGAGTATGCCAACTGGCTTTATTATATTATGCATACAAGAAATAGACTAAGCAGAATTGTCTGAAAATATTTACAGAATTAACCTAACTGTCTAGAATCTAGGCTTAGGCTAAATAGTTTCGATTTGGTACTAAATTACTATAAATTATTAGTCAATTAATCTATATAAAATTATCTTCCCCTAGTATTTTGATGTACGGGCACAATTTAAAGATAGGTAGTTATTTTTGAATGTCATTGGTTAACCTGCAATTATTTTATTTACTCTAAACATATAATTGGAATAGTGCGCATCAATGTGATTGATTCAAGATTTTAAAATATTAGAAAATTAAAAATATACAAACCTAAATCACAGAAAAACGTTAATGTGTAATTAAAAGGAATGGAAATGACAATATGAGGTGCAAAGTTTAATTTTATAAGCTATCCGAATCGAACAAACTTTTTTTCCATGCTGTAAAAATATTAGAACCAAATCATTTATTTTAACATTACCTATATAAACTTCATCAACCTAGTTATGTATTGACATTTGGAAGTTTAGGTAAGTTTGGTTGGGATAATAAATAATAACTATATTAATTACATGCACACACTGCTAGCTCTCAAATCACTTTGACATGGCTGAGTTATATTCTGTAACTTCTTTATATTTTTAGTTTTTATACATCAAAAACCAAGAAATTATATTAAAATTGTTATTGTTCAGTAAGGCTTACTTTGTTGTGTGTATTTTTTTAAAAGTTATTATATGAGGGAATAAAAATCACACTAGTATGAAGCAAGCTATCTACCGCCACACATTTGCACACAGTAGGTTACATGTTTCCTTCATTTAGAGCTATTGCCTATACTTCGAAAATTATTAAACTTAGATTAGGCCTACTAATGTATTTCCCCCCCTTAAACATAACCTACATTATACTTTATTATTTTCTCTCTGCCATGATTAATATTACAACTTGCATCCATAGTTATTAGATGTATTTACTTTTATTGTCGCATCTCCTTCCTCTATTAGAAACTGTTATAGGCCTACACCTAGTAGCCATGAATCGTTTTGATAGAGCGATTTTAAGTAGTCTTCTAATAAATCCATTAAGCGTACTACTTTGTAAGGATAAACCTGTATGCTACCGTTCATTAAACATTTCCTTCTATGGTAGCGGTAGTGTAGTAATTTTATCTTATTTGCAGTAACTCTATTGCAAACAGTTCTCATAATAGTTCTGAGGATTGGGACAATTATGTAAGAAATAAACAATTCTGAAATATGCATTAGTTTAGGCCTAACTTTAACATCATTTTAATTTTAGGTTTTTATCTTTTCCAAGGTTTTGATGGACTCGATCGGTTCCCCATTGTAATTGGGGCTATTGATTGCTGCCACGTGGCTATTAAAGCACCAACAGAAGAAGAGTGGACGTATGTGGACCTCCACCATAAACATTCAATCAATTTTCAGGCGATTTGTGACAACAAATTAACGCTCATGAATATTGTTGTTAAGTGGCCTGGAAGTACACATGACAGCTTTATATTGTAACAATGTAATGTAAAGAGGTCACTTGACACTGGTTTGGTACCTAATGGTTGGCTCTTGGGTAAGTATGTTTATTAAAATTTAGAAAAATTCTCACTTGGTCTTGCAGTACAACATTTATTGCAGAATCAGTAACTTAACATCGGCACATAAAGTAGGATACATTTAAATCTTTTGGTGACCTGGTGGTCTAGGGGTAAGGTGTCAGACTTCTATGCTGGCGGCCGGGGTTCAAACCTCGGTCCCGGCACACATTTATCTGATTTCCAAACCCTTCCTTCACCTCTGACAAGTTATCTTGTGAATGCGGGGAATGCCAGGCCTCCACCGTGGTTCGGATTCCACGTTAAACTGTAGGTCCTCCATTTCATCTCATAATCACCCTACAATTACACATTTGCGTAAGTGCGTATAAACCGAACGGGTAGTAAGACGCGGTGCTAATAATAATAATAATTAAAATCTTTAGTATAGGCTTAGTCACCTCACTTATTTCAACAATAGCCTATTTTTACAGTAGCCTACATGTACTGTATGTCTATATATATATATAATAATCACACACACACACAGTGTCAAATCGAATGTTCTTGGTTTGATTTTAGAATACCAAACACAATATTGTTTTAGTCAATCATTGGCCTATTCTAACAAACTATGAATAAATATTTATAAAAGAACTGTACTTTGTTTGTTCCCACTGCGGGACGGGGTTAAGAATAGACCCGCAGTAACCCCTGCTTGTCGTAAGAAGCGACTAAAAGGGGAGGCTTCTGTGCAGGACGTACCTCGTGTGGGACAAACCTATCCTATATCTTTCCTTTCACATCATTTTCTTCTTCCTTCACTTTCCCCCTTTTTTTCACTCTTCCCCCTTCGCTTTATCTATCCTTACCTTTTTCTTCCTTTACCCCACCGTTCATCCTGCACAGAGGCCTTTGGCCTTTCCGTTGACGACCTTGGCAACTAACCCGGCTCTTCTCTGTTTATTATTGGATACCACTGCCTTGAGCTCCCGAATGAAAGTGCGCTGGTTGTAATATCTTGGTAGAAGGGCCTTAGGGATGACAACCGGGTACCCTACCTTGAGAAAAGACCGGTTGCGTTCATGAGGGTCCCGGACGTAAAATTAGCACTTTCCCGCATACACTTGCTGCGGTGACCTCTCTTCCGGCGATGCTCCATATGAAGGTTGTCATGTCTAGCGTCGTATGGAGCCTCTCGTCGGAAGAGTTAACAGGGCCCTATGTGGTAGAACCAACTGGGATCAACCTGGGTCTACGATCCGAGTACTTTTGCAGGTTGTCCTCCCACTCATGATTGAGTCTCTTGTCACAGCTGACACCTTACTGTCCGCTGGCACCGTACTGCCAAGTTCTACTGGCATCTTACTGCCCGGCCCCTCACAGGGCCGTATAAATGATAAGAGGCGGAAACGGGTAAGGCCGTCCAGCCCTGTTTTGATGAAAAGCCAGGAAGTGGTGAGGCCCCAGCCCCGCTTCCTGGTGATGTCTCGAGTGGATGAAAGTGAAGATCTGAAACGTGTCAGCCCATTTATCCTCGAAAGAGTGATAAATGGAGCAGCAAAATCTGACGTTTTAATAAGGAAACTGCGCGATGGCACCATTATGATTCAGACTATGACCGACACTCAATCCTCAAATATTATGGCGATCTCCGAAATACCGTTGAGTAATACGGTAAATATACAGGTGAAGGTGGAGCCCCACAGGTTCCTCAATGTTTGCAAGGGAGTGGTCACTTGTTATGACCTCGACTGCTTAAGCATTGAGGAGATCTGTGAGGAACTTTCCCCCCAGAATGTCACTGAAGTGTACCGTATTGTCACAAAAAAGAATGGACAAGAAAAGAAGACGGATACGTATATCCTCACATTTGCGACTCCTACCCTTCCGAAGGAGGTCCGAGCAGGCTTCCACGTGCTCAGGGTCCGGCCGTATGTCCCTAACCCTCGGCGCTGTTTTCAGTGCCAGGAATTTGGGCATACGAAGCTGCGATGCCGTGGTAAGCCAACCTGTGCGGATTGTGGACAGGAGGCTCACGAAACACCATGCGAGTCTCTTAAATACTGCGTCAACTGCAAGGGTCCGCATTCCGCCTGGTCTCGGGCCTGTCCAAAATGGAAGGTAGAGAAGAAAGTCGTGGAGATACAATCTGAAAAGAAGATCTCATATGCCCAGGCACGCAAGGAATACGTATCAAGTCAAGCTCCGGTATTTCAAACTTCATATAGCCGGATTGTCAGTCAAAATATAAACTGTCCCAACTGCCATTGCGCAGTTAATCTTGCTAAGGAGCCAACGCGACCAGTGCCATTGGTCTCTTCTCGAGACATTTATGTTAATTCCGCGCCAACTTCTGTGGCGCCTAAATTTTTAAAGGAGGCCAAACCGCCACAACGATCGTCTCCCCCACCTATACCACCGAGGAGACCTCCTCGAGGAACTCCCCCGAGCCCGCCTCGGGGAACACCCCCGAGCCCGCCTCGGGAAACCCCCCGGGCCCGCCTCGGGGCATTAAAACAAGGGCGGCCGTTGTTGAGCCTCTCACACCCACCTCTGGGCTTCCGGAGGTGGGGACGAGTTGCGGAATAGGTGAGGCCGCTAAGGCGAGTCCCACTGGTGCCTTGAAGAAGGACCAGCGAGTGACCGCCGAAATAAATATTAAAAAAGCGTCGAAGGCCTTAAAGCCTTCGAACAAGAATCTGAATACCCACTCTCCCCAAAATAAAACGAAGCCTCTCTTGAAGCGGGAGGTACAGGAGAGACTGGGAAAGGCAAGAGGGCCTAAAAAAGACCTCAACAAATTTTTATTCTTAAAGGATAGTGAAATGGATTGCGAGGATAACTAAATTTCATACTAATAATTTATGTCGCTACTACAATGGAATTGTAGGGGTTTCTATGCTCGTGTAGAGGAAATTAAACTACTAATTTCTTCCCTGCATCCTCCCATCTTGTGTTTGCAGGAAACCCACTTCCGCCCAACTGACAACCCGATGCTTCGTGGGTACGATGTATATCGTACCGACAAGCCACTCTTTGATCGGGCTAGCGGAGGTGTAGCTATATTTGCACGAAGCACTATATATCATAAGAATATTAATATTGTCTCTGATCTCCAAGTGATTGCTGTCAGAGCCTCCCTTCCTATGGAGGTAACCGTATGCTTTATTTACCTCCCACCAGGTGAACGTGTTTCCAAGAGGACTCTAGAGGCCCTCTTTATTCAACTTCCCGCCCCCTATATCATCTTGGGGGACTTTAACGCGCATAACCTGGTGTGGGGGTCTAATTTTACAGACACCCGCGGGAGGATGGTAGAGGATATTCTTGTCTCGGGAAACCTGGTGTTAATGAATACCGGAACCCAGACACACTTCTCCACCTTTAATGGTGTATCCTCTGCCATCGACCTAGCCCTATGTAACCCCCCGGGATTGCTGCTCACTTCCTTTGGGAGGTTCACTCGGACCTATGTGGCAGCGATCACTTTCCCATTCTGCTTTCACAAATTAAAGATCCTCCCAGTACAGCAAGGTTCCCTCAATGGGTTCTAAAACGTGCTAACTGGCATAAATTCCGCGAGCTCGCCGTATTCGACGAACCCCATTCTCCCGACGTCGATGTTAAGGCTGGGCAATTTTCTTCGACGGTCATAGCGGCGGCGAGGGCATCCATCCCAAAAGCCTCGCCAAACCCGCGCCAACGTCCTGTTCCCTGGTGGAACGAGAAGTGCCGGCTGGCTATTTCTAACCGTCGAAGGGCCCTACGTCTCTTTCATCGACGTCCAACTTCGGAGAATCTGGAGTCATTCCGGATTCTACGTGCTAGAGCTCGCCGTATCATTCGAGAAAGCAGAAGAAAGTCTTGGAGACAGTTTATTTCTACCCTTACTATTTCCACTCCCACAACAAAGGTTTGGGATCACATTCGTAAAGTACATAGTAGCAAAAATACCATTTATAATATACCCGCACTTATGTCAAACGGTTCACTTGTCTCCTCCCCTATGGAGGTCGCCAATGTATTGGGCTCGATGTTCGCCGCTATTTCTAGCACTGCGAGCTACTCTAACGAGTTCGCGGTGCATAAGAGGAGCATCGAGCGCCGTACTATTGATTTTGGTCCAATTCGGGGGGAGGATTATAACTCCCCCTTTACGCAAGATGAACTGACCTATGCCCTCTCCCAGGCAGGTAACACAGCTTCCGGTCCAGATGATATCCACTATGAAATGTTGCGGCAGCTGCCCCCTGCCGGACACGCATATCTTCTGGACCTTTTCAATAGTGTCTGGGAATCTCATCATTGCCCATCACTTTGGAGGCAAGCAATCGTTATCCCGTTATATAAAAGTGGCAAAGATAAATTAGAGCCAACTAGTTATCGACCGATAGCTTTAACTAGTTGTGTATGTAAAATACTGGAAAAAATTATTAATAAACGACTTATATGGTATTTAAAATCCCGCAATCTGCTATCTAATATTCAATGTGGTTTTCGCCGGAACCGATCTACAGTGGAACATCTTGTCCGTCTAGAAACGGCTGTCCGTGACGCTTTTCTCCATAAGCAGCACCTTCTGGCTGTTTTCTTCGATCTGGAGAAAGCGTACGACACCACCTGGCGATACGGCATTTTGAAAACACTTTTTAATTGGGGGTTTCGAGGAAACCTTCCTTCTTTTATATCTAATTTTATGTCGGATAGACACTTTCGGGTAAGGTTAAATAACACCTTATCCGAGGATTTTATTCAAGAAAATGGGGTGCCTCAGGGTAGTATTCTGAGCTGTACGTTGTTCGCTATCGCGATAAATAGTATTGTGGACAACGTGCGCTCACCTGTTCGTTCATGCCTCTTTGTGGATGACTATGCAATTTATTGCAGTTCGTCAAGTCTCCACAGGGCTGAACGACAGATACAACTGAGTGTTAACAATCTTTGGTCGTGGGCATCGCGTAATGGCTTTCGCTTCTCTGCAGCCAAAACGACGGTCGTCCACTTCCATAGATTACGCGGAATACAGCCAGCCCCCAATATTTTAATGAACCACGTCGTTCTTCCAGTCTCAGAAACCGTAAAGTTTCTGGGACTTTTATTTGATTTTAAATTAACTTGGATCCCCCACATCAAAGACTTGAAAGCGAGGTCTATAAAAGCACTAAACCTGCTCAAAGTGGTTAGCGGTCGGTCCTGGGGTGCGGATAGGGAAACCTTGATGCGCCTCTATAGAGCCTTGGTGAGATCAAAACTTGATTACGGCAGTTTTGTTTATGGTTCCGCTAGACCCTCGGCGTTAAAGATGCTCGATAGCGTCCACCATGCTGGCATTCGACTGGCTACTGGAGCTTTTCGTACCAGTCCAGTCGTCAGCATCTGTGCCGACGCCGGTGAGCCCCCTCTTTCTTACCGGCGGTCTTACCTCCTGGCATCTTACGTGTCCAAACTGCACTGCATGATAGAGCATGTTACCTACCGCCCTGTTTTTCATCCCCCTAACCGTGTCTTGTATGAAACCAAATGGCGTAGTACAAGGCCGGTTGGGATCCGGATGCTATCTGTTTTCGACACGTGTGGGATTGTCCTGCCAAAGGCTATCCCCATATCACCAGGTCGAGTTTCTCCCTGGAAAATACGCCCTCCGAAATGCCATTTTGATCTTGCCAAGTTCCCTAAAGCGACCACCCCAAACTTTGTATATGAGAGGACCTTTAATGAGCTCCTCTCCACTCGCTTTCACGGATTTGAGCGAATCTACACTGATGGCTCTAAATCTGGAGCCTCCTTGGGATGTGCTTTTGTTGTGGAAGGATCCAATTTTAAATTTGCTCTACCTGGTGAATCCAGTGTTTTTACGGCTGAACTATATGCCATTTTTAAATCTCTATGTTTTGTATATCGTAAGTGTCACCGTTCTGTTCTCATCTGCACGGATTCCATGAGTGCTCTGTTGGCATTGTCCACACTCTACTCGTGGAATCCTCTCGTGCAGATGATTCACGAACAAATTTTAAAAATTGATTCATTAAACACCCGGCTCGCCTTTTGCTGGATTCCTGGTCACGCCGGTCTTTCAGGAAATGAACTGGCTGACCAGGCGGCCAAGGAGGCAGCACGCCTGCCTCCTGAGGCGAGTCTGGGTGTCATGTTTTTAGACCTTAAGGGTTATGTTCGGCGTGGAGTCTTACGCACCTGGCACGAGCAGTGGGTCTCGACCCCTGCTCAGAACAAGCTGCGGTCCATCATGGACGGTGTGTCGTGATGGCCCTCTTCTATACGAAAGTCTAGAAGAGAGGAGGTCATCGTGACGAGACTCCGCGTCGGGCATACTTCTTTGACCCATAGTCTTTTACTGAGAGGGGATCTACCTCCGGTGTGTGAACTTTGCGATGCTCCCCTTAGTGTGCACCACATTTTGGTGGAGTGTCGCAGGTATGCCCCTATTCGCCTGGCCCTTGATTTTAAAGGTGACCTTCCTTTTTTATTGCGCGACAGCGCTAAAGGAGTTATTTGTTTACTCCATTTTATACGCCAGGCGAATCTTTTTAATGCCATTTGAGTCACTTTTATAAAGTGGCTCATCTGGATTTTATCTCATATTGAGACCTTTTTAACATTTTAGTATACTTTAATGTGTTTGTTTTGTCGTTTTATCCATTTTAACAAACTTTAATAAAATGATTATTTTAACATGTTAGTTTTGTCTTTTTAACTAATATATTGTTTTAATATGTTTGTTTTGTTTTTTTATTAGAGTGATACACCTGTGGTTTTTTTTAGCAGGTTTTTCACTCAATTGTACTTTGAGCCCATTTGAGTACTCCTATGGAGTGCCTCAAATGGTTTTTTTTTTCTCATATTGAGAACCATTCCTTTTATATTGTCTCTTCACCTTTTTATATAAACAGGTGAATATTCTGCCTCTCTCCTATGGAGATTTTACTATGTACCTATATAATGCTAAGGCCCTAATGACCTCATTGTGTCGATGGGCCTCTAAACACTAGTAATAATAATAATAATAATAATAATAATAATAATATTTCCTTGACAAATATGTCAATCTATATATAACCTGACATATATTTATAATTATATTCTATAACTCTGAATTTAGCCTCCTAATTTATATGTTAATGTGTAAATAAAAAAATTACTTTCAAGATCTTTCATTACTTAATAAGTAATAATATTTCTTATTGTAGGCCTATTAATCATTGTAAATGTTATTTTATTCTGGTCGATTCTTGTTATAATTTGTTTAAATAGCCTAATTGACTAATTTCCATATTTTGACATATGGAAACAAATTAAATATTTTTCTTTTGACTCAGTTTTTATGCTTACAAAATGAGGATTTATTTAATTTCATGTTGAATTGTATTGAATAGGGTATCGATGTAACGTTTATTGACATCAACGTTGCAAGCGAAGAAGAGTAAATGGGCTAATAAACACTATTCCACAACACCAAAATGTAAACAAGGTATCTACTCACCAAAAGCCCCGTTCGCCATATAAGTGTCTCAAGTCACATCAATCGAACTTTCGTTTCCCCCACGAACACTACATCAACACCAAGTGTTATTGTTAAACTGAACGAAAAATTGGCATGTCGGAATGGGCGTGGAGCCGCCCATTGAATCATGGGAAGTGAGTGACGCGCATGTGACCTCGTGTTGAACACGTGGTGTTCTAGTAAAATCTCAGATAACCGGGAATGTTCTTATGAATTACTATCCCTTCCCTCTACTCTGTGTATTTGTTTCTACTTTGTTCTAGGTTTCCCCTTTGTTCCCCCTCCTCTCAGAAAAATATCGTTTATATACTGTGGCCGTTTGCTTTGTAAAATACTTCTTGATTCAACTGTGTCATACGACAATCACATTAGGACAGGATGATTCTAAGGTATAAATTCTATTTCGGCCTGTACACATCAACATTATCTTTGGAACTTATATTATTCATTTAAAAGGAATCTATGCTGGGTACAAATTCTATTTCGGCCGGTACATTCAAAATTAACTTTGGGACTAGTATTATTTATTTTTGGATTACCATTATATATTGTCTTTTGTAAATATGTTAGATCACGAGGAAAGGTATGCCCGGCATGGCATAAAATATTCTAAATATTAATGTGGGTAATAATTTTTAGAATCCCTTTTTTTGCCCTTCTGGCTCTGCAAATAATTGCCATTTATGGTGAACTATAACTTTTGTAGGTCACCATAAATCTACGTAAGGCGTGTTGCCTACCTAATGTGGGAATTGTTATAGTCCGTACGTCTATGTAAATTTTGATATTTATTGTATATTTATTTAATCATGGAGGATCTCCCTTTATATTGTGGTAAACTTAGATTGCCAATAATATTTTCAAGTTAGTTTTAATAGAACTTATTGTTATGTGGTTGGCCTGTGGTGGCTAGATATTGTATTCATTGTATTGCGGATTGCCGCAGAGGCCCTAAGGGGCCATAGATTTAACTTAGGTTCAATAACATCTAAATATTATTACTATGTTGTTATGACAACTATATTATCATGAGCATAACCTGTGTTGTTATGACAACTGTATTATCATGGGCATAACCTATGTCGTTGTGACAACTGTATTATCATGGGCATAACCCAATCTTCTACAGATTTATATATAAATATATATCTATTCATTGTTGTTACTTACATTTGCATATTTCTATTGTTATCTTTTCTAAATAAACATTCTTATAATCATTCAAAACTTTAATTTACTAATTCTAGGTAAATAAGTTCTTACTTTAAACATAAGATTCTCGACCTCCTCTCCTTTGCTCATAGTACCAACATGGCGGATGATAGTTAAGGAGAGTTCATGGAAGCACAATCGTTGTATAAGCCAGAGAGAAAGGCCTATTCACTTTTATGCAGTCCTATCAGCTCCTCTGCAATTTATCGTTTGTTGTTGTTTATATGTTTATTTTTGCTTTTGTGTAATGTGCGCCTGCCCTTATCTATTAGAGGATAAGGAGGGCGGTACATCGAGTTTCAAGGAGATGAATTGATAGTATTGAGCAAGGTATCGGAATCGAGAAAAGTAGGTATAGGCTCACTACAAATTTAAAATATTCCATAATTTACTATGTAAACTTAAAAATACTTTCTTCATTGTGTAGGATTAGTTAATTGAAATGATATTTAAAAATATTCAATTTCCTATTGAATATTTTGGAACACCTAAACCTTTCTATTTCATTGCAAACATTAATTGAAAGCATCAATGTCAACCACTGTATAAATAATTTTTATTAGCGTCATTAAACTATTTATTTAGTCAAGCGTTATCGAAGGCTTCTAATAATACTTTCTTAAGAATTATTGTATAATTGGCTTTTTCGTAACTTATTAAAGCATATTAAATAAAAATACTATTTCTGCAATAACATTTTTAGATCAATTCACTTTATTATATAAATAATGGATATAGGCAAATTACAGAGTTTGTTGCTGTAAATTTAACGTTTCTTTTCAATGTTCTAACTTTGGAACACACCATTTATGTGTGTTAATCTAATCTTGTCTACTTTGATAAATATGATTTGTATTGTTCCCAAATTATTGATGTTTTCGTAGTTACTACTAGTTTTACAAATTATCAACCATACTATATTATTATAAATCAAGTAACGTCTAGTAGGTCACATAGATAAATTATTTCTCATCCAGGAAAACAAAAATACTGTAGTAGATATGTATTGCTAAAATGTTATAAATCTTGTCTGTCTCTAAACTCTTTCATATGAACTAGCGGAATTAGTTCATTCTCATCTTAATCAACAAACCCATGCCTTTCTTTTTTTAACAACTTCTTGGTAATTATTTCCCTAGAGTTTTATTGCTTAAAGCAAATAATCCATCCTGTATTTAATTTCTCTTGTCAATTATTTTACATAGTATTTTGTAAAGATAAGAATACCAAAAACTTGGGATAGAACTTCCTAATATTTAAGAATATTAAAGATTTTTTAAAAACTGGAAATGCTTTTAGAGCACTAAATACGGTATTTATGTATAAACCCAACATGATTAATTATTGATAATATTTATAAACCAGACCCCAAACCATAAATTTCATATAACAAATGTTGTAATGGGTGAATTCTAACTACTAAGTTGAGTCATGGTTATGCGCATGTACAAGAATTGATTAAGTTATAGGAAGTATAAATTAAAAAAGTGTCGTGCAACAATTTCTAAGCTGTAGTGGTGTAAGGCGATCACTTTAGGCTGATATCTTTTTTAACACCTCATATTGTGACATGATTTCAGAATAGGTTGCATTAAAAAAAATTAAATTAATTGCATTCCTAATATAAAAAAAAACAATTCTAGTGACTGGGAAAGTTTGAAATTTGCTACAGAAAACCTGGGAAAGTCAGGAAATTTTAAAAGATACTTTGGCTGGACAACCCTGTCTATGCTGTTCTGAAAGTATTAAAGTTTTCAAAATATAATAGAAGTGAAGGTTCTTGTGGGCGCTAAAGAGATTTGACCTTCGCAGTGTGTCCAGTGACTTGAAAAAATGGGAATTTTAAAATATAATTTGACTGGACTCTCTGCTTCATCATTTCTAAGGTTTCCACACCCCAAAGGACTATTTTAAAGAAACATAATACACAAGAAGTGAATTGTTCCATCACATTTATGTATAACTTTATTATTTATTATATTAAATGCCGGCTAAGCGTCTATATATTCAAGCAGTTGTAGTTTTTTAAACTATGAACCTAAGCGGTTTAAATGTATTTTTGTCAAAGTTAATTTGTAATTTGTGCTGGAATCAAAAACCTTTGCAACATAGAGTAAGGTGGGGCAAGAGTACGCGTCGGGTAAGAGTACGCATTGGCTTATTTCTATTTTGGCAAAATAGCAGTTGGCCCCACTGTTTGGTTTTAGGAAGGTGTCATGGCAGATAGGTTGTCAACATAGTTTGAGCTGAATCTGAAAACATATTTTCAAACAATGCGGTAAGTTGTGATTCTAAGCATTCTGATGTAATTTGGCAGTATTTAGCAAACGTAATAGCTACATAAAATATTTATTAAAATTAATATGTATTGTTATATTTAGAAAGAGCTCTTTTTAATGTAAACCAAAGTGTCCACATAATTTAGGAAGTTTCTCACTAGGCGACACCACTTCCCGGTGAGTTGTAAAACTATGAGTGGGGCAAGGAGACGCACTAAGAGGCGGGGCATAAGTACGCACTGCGTACTCTTACCCCAACTCTTGATTACGAGTATTTCTAACTTTATATCGACCCATTAAACTATTCTTTTCTAAATATAAATTAATGTATAGCTCTATTATTACCCTTAATAGAGAGGGAAAATCAGTGGCGAAGCGTGGAATCTTTCCAGGATACCAAAATTTTTTGTTTAAGACATTTAGGTATACAAAAATAAATTAATACATATTTTTAATGTTAATGTATGTGATTCAATTTATATTTTAGGACTTATAAAAAACAAACAAATCGTAAACCATGTACTGAACAAATGCTTAACAGAGCTAAGCAAATGCTTCAAGATGGATTTTCGAAAAGACAAATTGCAAAAGATCTTGAAATAAGTGAAGCTACTTTGAGAAAGCGTTTAAAAAAGGTAAGCTACATGAAATTTAATATAAACCTTTTAAAAATATAAAATCAAGTTTGTAAACTATGATATAAAATACACCTCAAATTAATTTTATTATTGTTTCAGGGGTTTGGTGTAAATAAACTGGGCAGGTTTGCAAAGACATTTGATGAAAGACAAGAAAATGACTTGGCTAAACATTGCAAGGACCTTGATGCGTGTTTTTACGGATTGACATTAAAAGATTTAAGACGTTTAGCATTTGAATTTGCTGAGATAAATGGAATTAAAAACCCATTTGATAAAGAGACGAAGCTAGCTGGTAAAGACTGGGCATACAGTTTTATGAAAAAATTTAATTTGACACTCCGTATTCCTCAAAAGACTAGTCTTGCTCGAGTGATGGGTTTTAACAAAATTCAAGTGGATGCATTTTTTGACAATCTTGTGGCCTTAATGTCGAAATTTGAGTTCCCGTCAACTCGTATTTTTAATATGGATGAATCGGGAATAACTACAGTTCCAAATAAAGTTCCAAAAGTTGTTGCTAGTATAGGAAAGAAAGCTGTTGGTAAAATTGTGTCTGCAGAGAGAGGAAAGCTTATAACCATTGTTTGTGCTGTAAGTGCCAGTGGAAATTATGTACCACCTGCGATCATTTTTCCAAGAAAAAGAGGAAAAGAAGAGCTAATGAATGGAGCCCCCAGGATCAACTATGATGTGTTCTGACAGTGGGTACATAAACACAGAGCTATTTAACCCTTTGAAGCACACATTAAGGATTTAATTTATTTTTAATTTTTTACAATGAAAACTTATTTCTAAATACATTGAAAATTTAATTTGAGCAAAAATAATTTTTCATTAATATTGAGTGTTGCTAAAAAATGGTGGTCATTCAGTGAAACCACTATGCAACTAAGCTTCACTATATGTTTACATGGTGTGGTATGCTACAAAGCAATTTTTAGCTTCATTGAGACACAATGCCACTTCGCATGTCTTACAAGACCATTTACTTCGGTGTGGCTGTAACTTCGTGCTGCAGTGGGCACAACGTCTGCTTGAACTCCTTACAGGTAAATGAGCCACCTTGTCAAATCTTTTTTCAAGAGGTACTTGAGGCTTGAAATAGCTCACTGGCTTTGGAATTGGTTTTCTTCCTCTAGGTGAAGATTGTGTTGCACCAATCAAACCATCTACTACAGAAATACGAAATTTCTTTAGTGATAAATAGGTGCCCTCACTTTGGAGTGCATAAATGACAAAGCCATTTGTCAGTGCAACATCCACAAAGTGCCAAAATATACGGTGCCACCACTTGCGGCATTTCCGGCTTATTTCGTATAGGGATTTCAACATATCAGCTTTATCCACATAGCCCATGTGCTGATTGTAATCTTTCACTAGTTGTGGACAGGTTACTATTTGTATTGTTCCATCTTTGTTTTTTCTCTTGGCTTCAGAAATAAGCGAAGGATTGTGGAAATTGGACAAAAATGTAATACATTTGTTGTCTTTCCACTTTAGCCAAGCAACTCCTGTAAATGAGGTGCGAAACTCACTATCACCTTTCTTCATGTTCTTTTCTATCTTTTGTTCTTTTGGCAAGCCAGTTATCACATTCCTTACTGTTCCGCATGCATATATCGCTTGGTTCTTTAGTGAAATCATTAGATCAACACTTGTAAAATAATTGTCGAAATAAACATGATGACCCAACCCAACAAGTTCAAGAGTAAGGTCTTTGACAACTCGGGCACCTAATAGCTTCTCAATATTGCCTTCAACCTTACCTGTGTATATTTGAAACTGACAGACAAACCCCGACTCATCCGCACGCACCCAAACCTTGTAGCCTCGTTTTATTGGCTTGTTGGCATAAATTGTCTGAAAGAACTCCTTCCTTTAAATTTGATCATACTTTCATCGATGGACTGATGTTTCCCTGGTTTGAAGCAGGTTTTGAAAGTCTCTGAAAGTGTATCAAGCATTGGTCTTAGTTTGTAGAGCTTATCAAAAGCATTGTCGTCTCTTTTTGGCTGCAATACATTGTTGTTTACATGTAAATGCGTCAACAACCAACCAAAACGATTCACTGGCATTAGGGAGAGATAAATGAATCCCTAAGCTGAGGGTAAGATGACCAATGGTCCCTGTAGGAGGGTAAACGTTTTATCCCCATCATAATGTTTATTGCTATGAAAATCTTCATTTCTTCTTCAGTTACAGGGACGAATGGTTTCCCCAACTGTGTAGTATAAAGGTTAGTTTGAAAAACTAAATGTTCAATAAAAGAATCTGGAAATAAACACAAAGTATCGACAGGAGATTCTGTACTTGTTGGTACATTAGGGCCAAAGTCATTTGTAAAATTTTGAATGTTCCACCGCCTTATTTTGTTTTCCCACACACCATCTAATTTTTTAAATCGCTCACTAAGGGGTTCATCATCATCATCATCATCATCTGTATTACAATCTTCCTGATTTATATCAGAATAATTTAGGACATTATTGTTATTATTGAAACCGTTATCTTCCTGTATGAAAACAATTGATCTGTCCTCACTTTCCTGTAAGCAATCTTCTAAATCTGAATCACATTCTCCATCAGAATCACATTGTCCATCAATAGAGTCAGTATCACTAGCCACTTCTATTAGCAAACGTTCAACATCTTCCTCTTTGAGTGATACGTTTAGCAATAATTTTCTTTTATTTATAGACATGACGACACTGAAATGAGTAAAAATATACACATGACCTTACTTGCACAGTGGTAGCAATTTGAAACCACCTAGTAATTAGGTTATTAAAATTAATATATTTAGATAAATTTAATTATGAATGTAAATAATTATAAAGCAAAAAACAATAGTATTAAATAATGATTTGAATACTTACATAGTTATATATTTATTCCTTGAAAAATATAACAAAACCAATTAGAATAAACGTGTCACTTCAATAACAAAAACAAAATACATACTATATTGGAGGCATGAATACCAACAAAAATTACTAATAATAAATTTTTACAAGAATAAAACTAGCAAATAAATTCAGATAGATGATTCATAAGTGCGGCCAACAGTTAAATGTGTCTCAAATAATTAAATAAAAGGTGGTTACCAAGTGAAACCACTATGCTTCAAAGGGTTAAAGACTGGTTGAAGCATTTTCAGAAAAATGTAATGGCAAGTTTAGAGAACCCCGTATTGCTTATTGTAGACAACCACACTTCACACATGAGTTTGGATGCTGTGCTCTTCTGCAGAAGACATTATATTCATCTATTATCCATCCCTCCGCATAGTACTCACAAGCTGCAACCTTTGGACAGATGTTTTTTTAAGCCATTAAAAGATTTCTACTCACAAGCTTGCGACCAATGGTTATTGAGTCACCCTGGGCGTACAATTTCCCACTTTCAAGTTGCGCAACTTTTTGGCAATGCCTACCAAAGATGTGCCACAATGACGAAAGGTATTAATGGATTTAATATGTGTGGTATTTTCCCTGTTAACCGTTACGTATTTTCAGAAGAAGAGTTTATTCCATCAGCTGTCACGGACCAAACTAATGACTCATCAAACGCAACATCTGAGACTCATCCATCAAAATCTTTGGCTGCCAAAATAAGTTCTCAACCATCAACATCTTCGGCTGCCACAACAGATCCTCAGCAACCTCAACCTCAACCTCAACAACAAACGACCTATCCAGTAGATCTGATACCATTCCCTAAAAGAACAGAAAATCAAAATAGAAGAAAGAGAGGGCAAAAATCTCAAATAATAACAGGGACACATTTAAAAATAGTTTAATGATAAAAGAAGAAAGTAAAAATGCTATTTGTCAAGCTAGGAAATCATTGTTCAAATCTAAAATTAATACTCCAGTTATGTCTCTGTCAAAAAGAATAAAAACAACAAAATCAAAAGTTGACGAAGACATTTTCTGCCCCTGCTGCGAAGAACAGTATGAAGATCCACCTCTAGAAGACTGGGTACAATGCAAAAGTTGCAAAGAATGGTGGCATGAAGCGTGTTCTAATTATGAAAGTTCAGGTGAATTCATGTGTGACTATTGTTAAATAAGTTTTAAATCACCTCTAAAATTGTTTCTCAACTAGTTTATAAGTCAAGGAAATGGATTTTTCAATGAGATAAGTTCTTTATATATAAAAAAAGGTAGAATAGTTTACTTTATTCAATAATGCCTATAATGCATTTTTAATGTCTTGTGAAGTTTTATAATGTAAAAGTCTATATCATACATTATTTTTTATAATATTTATAATGCGTACTTTTACCCCGTAATGAACGTACTCTTACCCCACCTATGGGGCAAAAGTATCGTTTTGTCAAATTTTGTAATTTTTAAAGAATTGGTTAAAATAATTTTTTGAAAAATTATTAAAAATTTCTACTTCAATGACAATAAAATGAAGATAGTTATCCCAAAAATTGACATAATTTAACGTATAATTCTAGCTTATACATGTGTTTAAATGTTAAGTGCGTCCTCTTGCCCCACTTTACTCTAATAGGGGTGTGCGAAGCCAGTTTTTTTCAGTTTGAAGCGAATATTCAAGAATATTCTCGAAGTCGAATCGAAGTTCGAATAAAATTTTAACAGCTAATAATAGCTCTGAAAACAAATTATTTTTCTAAAAAAACCTGGATGTTTTTAGCCTTAATGTATTTATATTTAGTTCAAATGCTATTAAATTGTTACATTTTATCTAACTTTAATAAAACCTTACAATTTAGCCTAATTATGTAATAATACACAATAAGACATTAACCTTTTTAGAAAAAAATGTAGGCCTACTAAAAAGACATTTACTTGGGCACGTAAATAGACAATTATATTTTATAAAAAATATAGGTATATACTATATTAGGTTAAGTTATATGCTAATAAAATATTTACACAGGCCTGTGATATTGTGCAATGATATTATCCTACATTTTATTTGCAATTAAACTTTAAAAAATATTCATGTTCCGCCCTCCTTATCCTCTAATAGATAAGGGCAGGCGCACATTACACAAAAGCAAAATAAACATATAAACAATAACAAATGATAAATTGCAGAGGAGCTGACAGGACTGCATAAAAGTGAATAGGCCTTTCTCTCTGGCCTATACAACGATTGTGCTTCCATGAACTCTCTTTAACTATCATCCGCCATGTTGGTACTAATGAGAAATGGGGAGGAGGTCGAGAATCTTATGTTTAAAATTAAGAACTCATTTACCTAGAATTAGTAAATTAAAAGGTTGCATTGAGTATAAGAAAGTTTATTATAAAAGATAACAATTGATATATGCAAATGTAAGTAACAACAAAATAGATATTTTTAAAAAATATATATATGTAGAAGATTGGGTATGCCCATGATAATACAGTTATCATAACAACATAGGTTTATGCCATGATAATACAGTTGTCGTAACAACATAGGTTATGCCATGATAATACAGTTGTCATAACAACACAGGTTATGCCCATGATAATACAGTTGTTGTAAACAACATAGGTTATGCCCATAATAATACAGTTGTCATAATGACATAGGTTATGCCCATAATAATACTGTTGTTATAACAAAGGTTATATACGACCTAAAGATTATTACCAAGTTGAATCCATGGCCCCTTAGGGTCTCTGCGGCAATCCGCAATACAATGAATACAACATCTAGCCACCACAGGCCAACCGTCCGCATAACAATAGCGAAGTTGTATAAAACTAACTTGAAAATATTATTGGCAATCAAGTTTACCACAATACAAAGAGAGATCCTCCAAGATTAAATAAATATACAATAAATACCAAAAGTTACATAGCCGTACGGGCTATAACAATTCCCACATTAGGTAGGGCAACACGCCTTACGTAGATTTAGAGTGACATTACAATAGGTAAAGTTCACCATAAATGACAATTATTTGTAGATCCAGAAGGGCAAAAAGAGATTCTACAAATATTACCTACATTAATAGTTAGAATATTTTATGCCATGCCGGGCATACCTTTCCTCGTGATCTAACATATTTACAAAAGACAATATATAATGGTAATCCAAAATTAAATAATACTAGTCCCAAAGTTAAATTTTGAATCGTACCGCCGAAATAGAATTTGTACCCGCAGATTTCTTTTAAAAAGAATAAAAAGTTCGAAAGATAATTTTTATGTGTACGGGCCAAATAGAAAAATCCTTTTGAATCATCCCGTCCTAACGGATTGTC